>BSBK01014206.1:0-55000 GCA_027943335.1 Chamaecyparis obtusa
CATGTATATATATAGATGTATATATATATACATGTATATATACATGTATATATATATATAGATAGGTATATTATGTATATATATATATATACATTCATATGTATATATATATAGATATATACATGTATATGTATATATGTATATATATAATGTGATATATATATATACATGTATATATACATGTATATATATACATCTACATGTATATATATATATATACAGACTATATACATACATACATATACATATATATATATATATACATGTATATATATATATATACATATATATATATATATACATGTATATATATATTACATGTATATCTATATATATACATATACATGTATTATATATATATACATATACATGTATATATATATTTACATATACATGTATATATATGTATATGTATATACATGTATATATATGTATATGTATATACATGTATATATATGTATATGTATATACATGTATATTATATATATAATATATATAAACACATGTATATATATATATATAGTATATATATATACACACATATATATATATATATTATATATATATATATATTATATATATATATACATATATATATATATACATATATATATATACATACATATATATATATATATACATATATATATATATTATACATATATATATATATATACATATATATATATATATGTATAGTAGAACACAAGGATGAAGATTGTGACATTGTGTGGACCTCCTTTAGGAGTAACTACAACTACCTCCCCTCATCCTACACTCACATCAGATAGTGACATCAACAAAGCATAAATGGATTAGTGTGATTAGTACCAGAATAATCTCTATCCCATATTGCATCATAACATAACCAAGTAAATGTAAATCATCTATTTACTTTCACAGCCCAATTTAATATCAGGCATGTACTCATAATGTCTCATTAAAAAATCAAGATATACAAATCATACAATTCTCAATATAGAAATCATGTCTAATCTTGTGTATAACAAGTAACATCATAGAGTAGGTAACACATCTAATCCATTTAGGTGATTATAATTAACTTAAGATAATCTTAAATATTAATAGTGAACATAGAAGCATATAAGTCTATCAGGTGATCCTTTTAGCATTAAGGTCCTAAACTATATCTGACACACATGGAGATGTATGAGAACATACCTATACAATATTATTATTTCCCAAATTAAAATATGAGGTTATCATGATTAGGAAGCAACCATCTCAGGAAGGATAATTCTCTTACAAAATAACCATGAAATCACTTATAGCATGGATCTAACTCCCTAGTGTGTACAACCAAGATTTTTTTGGAGGGTCATTACACTTTGGTATATGCTTTTCTAACACTAGTTTTATTTGTAGTTCTATTCGGTTCTATCTTCAAACAATTTGATGAGTGTTACACGAAAAATAATCCTTTTTCACATGAATTCTCCCACAACGTCAAAATCTCAGACTCAACATTGAATCCCATGTCTCCTTATATTGACATCCTAAAACATTTTACTTTTCATCTTTAGATTTTGCCTTCTTAATCTTCACCATTCATTTTTCTACTTTAACCTTCCCCGGTAGTTGTTTATTAACACATTTCATTCTCCTTCATTTGATCAATCTTGATTTCATCAACCATCAAATCATCATAAAAAAATATTATCTTCTACCTCAGAATTATAAACAATTGTCCAACTTGTCATTTCTAGTAAGGTGTTATAAACTTTATTTAATTCTTTTTCTTGGTCAATATCAGAATGTGTCAGTGATTACCTACTTAGTTAATACTATACTTGGTATACACTACACTTGCTCGATGTATAATGAAATCTTTATTTATTTACCACAAACTTTTTCATTCCTGATCTTTAATACATAACAAAATCATGTAATACAATCAAGTCATCAACATGATGTCATAGACCCATCAATAAGCTACCCATTGTATACCATAGCCATATCTTTCATATCCATCTCATCTTCATGTAGTTATCTCATTTCTTTACCCGTTTCCTTCTTTAGATGTTTGTAACCATCATGATAAGTACAATCAAATCTAGTTGACATCAATGACAATACATTGACTAATTTAACAATCTTACATATACTTTAGTAGCTCGATGATCTTCAATCACTATATTTCAATTATCCATTCTTTCCTTCAAGATATTCAATTAGTTGTAGGTTATCAATCTCTTTCTTTGGCATTGATGGCAACACAATATGAAATATGCATATAACACCAAACAATCTATTCCCAAACTCTATAAGAAAATGTTGTAACTGAGTATGCTCTCACTAGCTTGAAAATTTAATATGTTTAGTCACTACACAACATTAATACCTCCAATCAGACTTTCCCTATGGATTTTATCTTCTTCACTCCTCATTTTCTTCGCCTCCCTCTATTTTTATTTTATCTCTTTGATATTTCATTGATTCTTCTCTCCCTTTGACAACAAAGCCAAAAATAATAAACAACACTTAGTAGCTAGAATATTATCTCTAGTATTTAGTTTTAGATCAAGTACCTTTCATGTACCGATATGCAGTGTCAGTTTGTTATCTATTTTCTAGCTTTCACAAGCTTAGGAGATCTAAAGTGTGAATAATATGCATAAACACCATTTGATATTCTGATCAAATTTAGGTTGGTGCAACCTCCTGATCACCTTAGTGACCGAAAGAGAGGGGATGGACCCCTAGTCTAGGCCTCAAGTACTCAAATGTATCCTTTGGTATTGGTTTAGTAATATTATCTATGAGTTTTTATTTTGATTTCACAAACTTCAATTTCACTTTCTTTTCTTGTACTTGTTCCCTTTAGTAGTGATACTTTATAGATATATTCTTTTTCTTTGCATGCATTACCAAATTCTTAGAAATGCTTATAGCACTTGTGTTATCACAATATATTATCATTGGGTCAGTGATCTCTTCATCCATACCTTTCAAGATTTGTTTTATACATCCAATGTTTGAACAATTAGCAACAACAGTAACATATTCTACTTTGGGAGTGGACTGAGAAATGTATCCTTATTTTTTTTTCCTTATCCTAGTAACTAATCTTTTCTCCCCAAAATAATGCTTCGCTAGTAGTGCTATTTCGGTCATGAATGTTTCTAACTGAATATGCATCTGTGTAAATATTTAGTTTAAAATTACTCTCTTTCTTTTAGCATATGCTATAGTTTTTTTTATTTTTCAAGTATCTCAAATTTCTTTTAACAACAGTCATAAGTGATTCTTTAGGATTAGCAAAAAATCTTGCTACAATTCCTACTGCATGTGCAATATTTGGTCTACTATGCACAACATACATCAATTTACCAATCATTGATCTATATAATGTTTGATTTACCTCATTTGACTGATCATCCTTTGTTAATTTGCATCATGTGGTCATAGGTGTGCCAATCGATTTGAATCTTCCATACCAAAGTTCTTCAACAAAATCTTTTATATAATTTTATTGTATAATGAACATACCTTCACTTTTTTGTAGAATTTGCAAACCAAGAAAGAATTTAATCTCTCCAACATTGACATTTTAAATTATTTTCTCATTTCATTAGGCAAATGATTTTTCATAGATTATCATGTCCTCCAAATATGATGTCATCGACAAAAAATTCAGCAATAAGAATCTTATCATTAGTTTCACCTTTCAAGTATAAATTGTTGTCATCACTTTGTTCTAAAAATCCAATACTAATAAGATAGGAATGCAGTCTTTCATACCATACACTTGGTGCTTGTTTCAATCCACATAATTCTTTGTGCAACTTGACATACCATATTTTTCTTATTTGGATCAACAAAACCTTCAGTTTTTCAATGTATACCTCTTCCTCAAGTATTCCACTCAAAAATATAGATTTGACATCCATCTGATACACTTTAAATCCTTTGTAGGTAGAATATGCAAGCAATATTCTAAATCCTTCGAGTCTAGAAACTGGTGCAAAGTCTCTCACCATAATCAATATCTTCTTCTTATGCATATCCATTGCACACAAGTCTTTCCTTATTCCTAGCGACTTCACCATTTTCATTCAACTTGTTTCCTAATATCCATTTGTTTCCAATTACATTCTTATCATTCGGTCTTAGTACCAATGTCCATGTTTTTTTTTTTCAGTATCTACTCTATTTCTTCATTTATGGCTTTAATTCCATTCATCATTTTCAAGTGCATCTCTAATAGTTATAGGTTTCAAATTCACAAACTAAGAATGTGTTGTTTCTCAACTTACTTTGTGTCATTATGCCAAGCTTTCTTGTCTCTAATAATCTAATTTTGTGGCTGGTGTCTCATCACAAATTTTGCAAGTACATGCTATGTTCTTTTGTCTTCATTCGGTGTAGGATCAAGATCTTCCTCGGTAACTATTTCCTGATTCTCATTATTTATAGGATGATGCTAGGTATCATTATTTTGTTACTCAGTAATGCTAGGTTGTTTTTTTGGGTAGAGTGTCATGTTTCTCAATGTATTTGAATCTACAATAATCTTCTGGTTCCCTTTTTCTCTCTTCATCATTTTTCTCAGCAAACTCACTAGCCCTCACATTTGTGCTTTTCAATCATTTTGTTAGTAGCCTTATTCAAACATTTTGTAAGCTTTTATTTTAGTAGAATATCCTAAGAATATTCATTCATCACCTTTCGAATCAAATTTATCATTTCTATCATCCTTCAGAATGACATCTACTTCCAAATATTCTAAAATAACTTACATTCAATTTGTAACCATACCATAACTCATAGGGTGTTTTGTTTGAATCTTTTTTCATTTGTACTTGGTTTAATGCATATAAGACAATAACTAACAGCTTCTCTCCAATAAATCTATGCAACATCTTTTTCAATCATTAATGTTCTAGCACAATCAATAATAGATCTATTCCTCCTTTTAGCAATTCCATTTTGATGTGGTGTCATCGGTGTAGAAACCCATCTTTTAATTCCATGCTCATTCAACGTTAGTGAACTCATTAGAAATAAACTCACCACCTCTATATGATCTCAAGGATTTTAAGTCTTTACCACTTTCTCTTTCCACTTTAGCTTTAAACCATTTAAACGTCTTAAAGCTTCATATTTTTCTTTCAAAAACATAATAGTCATCATCCTAGAGTAGTCATCAACAAACAAGATGAAATATTTATCTCCACAATAACTTTGAGTTCTCATAGGACCACACAAGTCGGTATGAACCACTCCAAAATAACATTAGATGAATATTTTTTTCTCTTAAAACTATATTTTGACATGTTTCCCATTTGATATTGTTTACACATGACACGATCAGGTTTAGAAAAGCTCAGTAAGCCTCTAACTCTCCTTTTCTTGTTGATTTTTAACCATGTTGTCAAAATTCACATGACCATATCATTTTGTTCCATAGCCATACATCTTCAGTTCTATCCAATAAACAAGAAGTTTTAGCATTGTCAAGATAAAATAGATAACATTTAGATTGTTTCCTAAGTACCGACCAACTTTCCATACTCATCATATATTTTTACCTTCCTATTTTAAAAATGAAACTTGGTGACCTATGTTATTCAGCTATGCTACAATCAAGAAATTATAGTTAAGTCCCTTCACCCAATATGCATTCTTACATCTGATCTTATTGTTCAACAATATAGATCATTTTCCTTTTACTAGACAAGGTGTATCATTTCCCATTTTAAAAGATCCACCATTATAATGTTTAAGGTTTTAAAATTTTTTCTTCACCACCAGTCATATGATGTGTATATCCACTATAACTAATCCAAGTATCATTCTTGCTAACTTTAGAAATAAGTGTTGTTTTAACATACCTTTCTTATTCTTCTTAATCTTATTTCAAAGCTACGAATACCACCATAATGTCTTCATCAATGTTGGTGTAGGTGTCAGTGTCATCATCATCTTCAAAAGGTAACATGCCTTCTTGCCTTTGTCTTTGTAGTCTCAGTTTCTTCTTTTGTCATACTGTCAATTGCCTCTCTATTCTTGGTTATCTCTCTTATCACATTTTCTTTCACTGGATCATTCATTGTCTTTGTCATCTTCTTCCAGTTAGGACATCTAGTTGCAATGTCGCCAATTTCTTATAGTTAAAACATACCAAAGGTAATTTCCCTTTATATCTTCCTTTACCTTTCTGCAGTCTTCTAGCCATTAATGCTTCAAGTTCATCAAGTTCATTATCATCACTGTCACTATCACTCTCATTTCTTATTATGTGTTTACTACTTGATTTTCCAATTTTCAAGGATGACATAAATGCAGACTCAACATTAGGAACAATATTGTTATCAAAGTTACTCAACTCAAAAGAAATCAGTTTACTGATTAGACTATCAAGTGTAAGATGATTACTCGGAGCTGATCTAATTTCATGGATTGTGGAGAATCTAATAGCATAAGTAGACAACAAGGTTATAATAATTTTACTTACAATAGTGTCTTCTTCAACAATACCTATTTCTCCTTGGATAGCATTGATAAAATCATTGATTTGATTATTGTATTGTGAAATGTTTTATCCTTCTTTCATTTTCATGTCATCAAACTTTCCTCTAAGACTCTCAACTTTTTCCCTTAGCACATTTACATCTCCTCCATGAACTAGTGCAAGTTTCTCCCACATTTTTTTAGCATAGGTTCATATCTTGACATCTTCAAATTCAACATCTAATAAGGTAGCAATAATTGAGACATTATGCTCATGCCTATCTATCATTTGATCAATAGTCAAAGGTCTAGTTGGCTGTATGAATTCATTATCTAAGTAGTATATAGAAGATTTTCCAATTCTAGATAGATGTGATCTCATTCTTCTTTTCCATGTCGAGAATTTATCCTTGTTCAAATTTGGCACCTCTCTCTTATACATCTTATGATCTTTAGCTTAAGGCCTTCAAAATTTTCATTCCAAGAACTCTATGCTCTAATACCATTGTTAGAGAACTGAGAGGGGAGTTGAATCAGTTAATTATAGTTATCATGTAGTCCCCAATCTCCCAGATGTATATATCAAAAATTTTCTCTCAAACAATCAACTTAGTAAGATATAAACTATGCCTTTCTCTTCATCTACTAATTACCAGTAAATTAAATACTATATTCACCAATCTATCTAGTTATGAAATGTGTAAAGTAGAATAATAATTCAACACATCATACACATATAACACATATATTTTCTATGTGGAAACCCCTATTAGGGGAAAAACCACTTGGGACCGGTAACCCAAAATAATTCACTCTTATTAAGTGAGCTCAATTAGGACCCAACCCTATTAAAGGTTACAAAAAACATTGTGAGGTGTGACCTAGTGAGAAGATTTATCACTAATAGTTCTCTTTTGACCATGCATTCACTATGGGGTCAACAAGAAAACAAACACTATTCATTCAATGTCATATTGAAATACAAAATACTGTTAAGTCTCACTCGATTAAGAGATTTATCTATAACAATGGTTAAACTGATATAGTAATGATTTGATTCAAATATAACTTTGATTTGACTATTTTGAGATCTATGCTAAGCTTAAAATGCCTTTGATCAATAATCAATTCAATCCTTCATATCCTCCAACTTGTTTGACTCGGTATATGCTTTTCTGATGCTCGATGTTGTTTGTAGTTCTACTCAAATTTGTCTTCAACTAGTTTGATCATTGTTGCATGAAAATAATCCTTTTCAAGTGAATTCTCCACATCAAAATCTTAGACTCAGTATTGAATCCCATGTCTCCTTATATAGAGATCATAAATCATTTTTATTTTCATTCATAGATTTTCTCTCATAATATTCATCATTCATTTTCAACTTTAACCTTCCTTAGTATTTTTGTTATTAACACATTTCATTCTCCTTCATTTGATCAATCTTGATTTTTTTCAGCCATTCGATCATCATAACATACATTATCTTCTACCTTAGAATCATAAACAAGTGTCCAGCTCATCATTTTATGTCGGCTGTTACAAAATTTATTTAATTCTTTCACTTGGTCAATATTAGAATGTGTCGATGATTACCTACTCAATTAATACTATACTCGATATACACTTCACTTACTTGGTGCATACATAAATCTTCATTTACTGACCACACAAACTTGTTGAGTCCTGAACTTTAATACATAACAAAATTATATAATATAATCAATTCATCAACATGATGCCATAGACTCATCAATAAGTTACCCAATGTATACCATAGCCATATCTTTCATATCCATCTCATATTCATGTAGGTATCTCATTCCTTCACCATTTTACTTCTTTAGATTTTTTTAACCATCTTGATAAGTATAGTCAAAGCTAGTTAACATCAATGACAATACATTTACTAATGTAATTGTCTTACTTATACTTTAGTAGCTCAGTGATTATCATTCATTGTCTTTGAATTATCCATTATTTCCTTCAAGATATTCAATCAGTTGTAGGTTATCACAATGCAATGGGTATTACTATTTTATTTTTTCATTGGATTGATGTAAAGAGGAGTACTCCTTAGGGAGAGCAGTTGGATATAAGAAGTCTTGAGAACTATGGCTCCTTTGGCATTGTTTCGGAAGGGGGAGAATAGAAGAATAGAAAAAGGGGAGATGAACTATCTAGATGAAGAACAGATAAAAAAGAGGAGATAACTTGATGAGACTATAAATATGGTATTCATACCTTTTGGTGTGTTTCCATCAGATGAAGATGAAGAAAAAGTGTTGTGGTTGATGAACATGTCTGGTATTTCTTAGAAGATGAAGACAAAGTGTTGTGGTTCAAAAAAATGTTTGATATTCCATGGTGTGTTTCCATCAATTAAAAAGGTAGATGAGATAATTAAGTATATTGATGATATGATGCTTTTTTTTTCAATTATGTTATTGTCATTCATGTCAAGGATAACTATGTTCTTGGTATACCATGTTATGATGTAGAATATGAATTGAGAGTTATGTTGTGAATTGTGATGTGTGGTTTGGAACATAGGCTCTAGCAGAGTTTATAATTCTTTATCTATGATTGTATATGTGTATGATGAGTTTTATGAAAGTTAGAGTAAGTTTTGTGAAGATAGGCAATTGGTTGAGTAGTGAAGGAACAAAGAAGAAAGATTTCATCAGTATGTCATGCAGGGATGGAAGTAGGTCTATGATCTTGATGATATGGTTGGATTTGTATTAAAACCACATCAATATTTTTGATCGATAGATGGAGTTATAATATTTTGAAGTTTAGATAGTGAAGAACGAAATAATATTAAACCTCAATCAGCTAGATCCTTGATCAGTGAAGGTAGACTAGTTTGCAAAGATGGTTGAGTATTCCAAAATATGTGATGACATGACTAAGATGAAATGGAGTGTTAGGTATGATTCTTACTAGTTAATTTGATTGATAATTCATGAAGAGATGCATGAAGCTAGGGAAGTGTAATGTATGTTTGACCTTTTGGTGTCAAATCAAAGTATGATTAGATCCTAGTATCAATGCAAGAAGGAATATGTTTCCAACTTGTTTGTCAGAATTATATGGAGGAGATTTTAATTTTAGATGTAAATTTTAGGTGGTCGTATGTCCTAATTATTCTAAATGTATTTATATAATTTTGTAATGTAGTTTTTAGTAAGAGTGAAAAAATAAGCGATAGAGATCGTACATGTGGTAGAGATAGATATAAAATCAAGAGGTGAGATTTAGAGGAGAGCTAAATATAAAAGAGATTAAGAAGTTTGATCCTAATTATATCTATACAAGAAAGGCATTCATACTATTGTCTAGATCAACCTTCTTGTTCCTCTCTAATAGTTGCATGAGGTCAAAATCCATTAACTAGGTAGATCCTAACACATCTTTTTGTAAAATACATTAACATGGAGACACTTTAGATAGTGTCTAAAGTCCTCAAAAAAGGATACTCCTAAAAAGGTAAAGCTCCCAATAGGGATAGAGTTAAATCCCTTAATGGGGTGGCTAAGCTCTTAACTGAGTGCTCTATAAGACTGCATTTTCCTTAGTGGGTGCCATCACCAACTTGGTTTTCCCAAGTTGGGTTTCCATGATAAAAATATTGGTTTTATGTGTTGATTTTGTGTGGATGTTTATTTATTAGTGTATGTTTTATCACAAGTAAAGGTTACTTATTGAATGAATGTGCTGAGGATATAAAGAATAAGTTTTATAAGATCAGATTTGTGTTTATTAGTAGATTATTGATTCACCCTCCTCATTAATCTTGGGACTTGAGTATTATAACATAAAGAAAGGCTAGTGTGGAAAGGTTACAATTAAATGGAAGGAATTGGTTATGAAGAAACATTTGCAACAATAACAAGGTTGGAAGAAATTGGACTATTTCTAGCTTGTGCAACCATAAGAACTTCAAAGTCTATCAGATGTATGTCATGTTAGTTTTCTTAAATTGTGAGTTAGAAGAAGAGGTATACATAGACAACCTTGATGGTTTCACTTTAATAACAGAACCATATATGGTGTGTTTATTGAGTAAATAACTATATGGACTAAGGAAATCCACTAGGGTCTGGTATTCTACATTCAACAACTTTTTTCTCAAGCTTAGATTTAACAAATGTACTATAGGTAGTAATCTATATTTTAAAATTGTTAATAATAAAATTCTGATTTTATAAGTCTTTTCTCATGACATTATCTTTGGTCGAGATGATAAGTTAATTAAAGAGTTTGCATTAGAGATGTAGAGTGAGTTTTAAATGACCATGATAGGAGAAATGAAATTCTTCCTATGCCTATAAGTTACTAAATCTTACAAAGTAATTGTCATGACTCAAGATAAGTATGTGAGGGAATTACTTTGAAAGTTTGCACTCGATGACTCAAAATGTGTGGGAACACCTATTGTGACAACATTCAATCTATCAAGAGATGATGTGTATCTTAAGGTTAATCAGTCAAGGTATAGATCAATACTTGGTGAGATGCTATATTTAAATCATACAAGACTTGATTTCATGAATGTAGTGTCTTGTTGCAAGATTTCAAGATGACTCTAGCCACAATCATGAAGTAGTAGTAAAATTGATGTTTAGATATCTAAAAAGGACAATAGTCTTTTGAATGCAATATCCTAAGGATAATGATTTCACCTTATGTGTATATAGTGATGCTAACTTGATAGGTGATGTTGATGATAGGAAGAGTACAAATGGTGGTGCATTATTATTGGGTGGAAGATTTATCTCATGGATGATTAAAATTCATTATTAAATTTATTTATTTGGTATAGAGGTCAAATAAATTGTTTTTGCTAGTAATTGGACTCAAATAATTTGGATGAAGAAAATGTTAGCTAATATTGGAATTTTTTTTGATGAACCTATTGTTATAATAATTTGAGTGGCATAAATATTTCTAAGAATCTAGTAAAGCATGCTAAGACAAATCACATATCAATCAAGTATCATTTTTTGAGAGAGAAGGTGAATGACAGAGAGATGAGCTTGGAGTATGTTCCTACAAAGGAACATATAGAAGATATATTTAAAAATCCACTACCAAATAATATATTTGAATATATTAGAGGAAATTTAGGGTTCATTTCCCATCATCATAAGAACTATGATGTGGAAGATCACATCATTCTAGTATGTTTCAAAGATAAATCCTACAACCAAATTGATGTATGGAGGCTTCTACTCAAGGGAAGTAGTAAGAATATTAAGGAAGCTTTGTTATATCTAATGTTGAGTGTTGGAAGAGAGATACAAGGACTTGTATAAATCCATGAGTTAATTCTTGTTGGAGGTTTAGTTTTTAAGGTCAAAGATTATGGAGGTATGCTTTTAGTAATGTTTTTTCATTCATGTCAACATATTATTCTCTATTGTAGATAGTCTGTTGATAAGTGTTCAATATTGACCAGTGAAATGTATGGTTTTGTTTCTACATTTAAGATATAGTATTTTGATTATTTTTGGAGGTTCTATGATGTTTTTAGTTGATTATTATCATCTTACAAAGGTTCACATGATTGTTTGAGTAAGTTATGGTTGAGTTACTGGTTGTTGGTGTTACAATGTTTCTATATACAAGAGTTGAGTATTTGGTTTGGTATGAGATGGATTTTATGAGTCAGAGGTTGTGAAAATTGTATTATCACTATGTCCACAATTAATACTATTCATAATTCAAAATATATCAATCTATCTTTTAGTATATGAAAAAGTTTGGTGAGACATTGTTCTTGATGATCAGTGTTGAAGATGAGTTTGGATTTTGAGTTGGATTTGATACAAAGGTTATGGATGGTATTCATGTTTCTTGTTAATGTTATTGGATCATATTATGATCATTTCTTTGGTCTTAATTTATTCAAGAGATCTAAATTGCTAATTTCATACCATGTGGGTGTTTCTTGATTTGATTCCTAGTCGAGTTGATGGGGTAATATGTTGTGATACTTGGTGTTGCATTAAAAATGGGGTAGAATGTTTGAAGTTGATGATTTGAGTCCTATATAAGTATTCATAAAATTCATTTGGAATGCATTGGTGATTGATAATATTGTTTATATCTTTCATTCTAAATAGGTGTTTGTCAACCTAGTGAAGGATTATTCTTTGTCATCAATATATATATGGAAGATCATTTTGTAATTAAGAGTAGATAGGAGATGAGTGATATTATGTATACATGTATGAAATGTAATCCATTGGAACTATATAATAATAGTATATTCTATTTGTAAATTTGGTTGGAATTGATTACTTGTCCATATTGATGTAATTGTAAAGAAGATCGGTGAACCTGATTGAGGGCCAGATCCAAGATTGTATTGTGAGTAGTGTTCCTTTAGATTCATTTGTAAGACTTTGATTGTATGTGTAGATTTTTTTTCTATCTCCATGCTATTAACTCGGTAGTACACTTTTAATAGAGTACATCTTCTAGTGGGTTATACTCCCACTTAGGTTTTTCCTAATGGATTTCCTATAAAAAAAACTATGGTGTTATGTGTTGTGAATTTTGAATTTAATGTTTATCATTAAGGTATGTTTATATTCAAGAGGTTATGTGCTTAAATATTTTATAATTTATTCCCCCTCCCCTCTAAGTTGTTCTTTCCTCCTTTTGGCAGAACAATTTGTATTAGAGCTTTGTCCTTTTGTAGAAGCTTAACCTCTTGAAGGAGATCATGTATGCAAATTTAGAGGAGAGAAAGTATAAAGTTTGATGGTTCTAACTATTTAATGTGGAAGGATGGAATGGGTACCTACAAAATGTGCATGGGAGATGAATATTTGAAATTTACTATAGATAAATTCTATGTGATTCTTGATGATCTAACAAAAGCTACTAAATATGAGAAGAAGAAATTAAAAAAGAACATGTTGGCAAGAGAAGTAATCATGAATTCCTTATCAGATTCAAAATATTCACATATCTATGGTTTTAGGACTGATGCTGAGGTATGAACTAAATTAGGTTTAATTATGAAGGTGATGAATATGCTAAGAAAGCAAGGTTACAGGGATTGAAATGAAATTATGAAGACTTAAGAATGAGTGAAAGTCAGACTGTTACATCCATTGTGCAAAGAGTAAATGATATGGTTTGTGGAATCAGATGTCCTAGTGGTACCTTGATAGATGATGATGTTATAAACAATATTCAAAGATCTTTTCCAAAGTTTTATAGTGAGAAATTTTTTTCTATAAAAGAATTGAGAACAGTCAGAAAGGTTTATAGAGAATTTTTTACTAGAAGACTTTGTGCATTTGAGATGACTACCCTTGGAAAGGAACTTTTGAATATTGAGACCTCATTTAAAGCCACAGTCAATAGTGATAGAATAATGATTGAATATGGGAGTGATTCTACTAAGAATAATGACATAAGATTAGTTGAGCATGAAAACTCTTCTAGTTCATTAAGCTCTTCTAGATTTGGAAGATATGATAAAAATTGGGAAGAGATTGGAGAGGAATAAAGGAAGATGGATAAGCTAGAGGCCTTGATTGAAACAAGGATACCTAAAGGACCTTGTAGGTATGATGTAAAACCACCCTTGAAATTATTTAATTGTATTAATATTGAACATATTGCATTTAGGCGTCGTGATAAAGTTGTTAAAGATAATAAGTATAAGGTAAAATCCAAGGGATTCAGACATAAGCAATATAGAAGTTAATATGCTTCTGAAAAGATGTGATTGATGAATAATCTATTTCTAGTGAGGAAGTAATTGTATTATTTTCAATTGAAGAGAAAAATACTAATAAAGAAAGAGATTTGGTTTTTCATGTTGAGAAGAATAAATAATGGGTCATTGATACTGGATGTTCATATCATATGATAGGTGATAAGGATAAATTTTTGAAATTTAAATATTATAATAGAGGAGTTGTTAGGTTTTGTAATGATGCACCTTTCTTGATTAAAGGAAACTGATCTATTTTTCCTGATTGTAAGAATAATATTGAAGATGTAGATTATATGTTAAGGTTTGAAACATAACTTGTTGAGTGTTGGATAGTTATTGGTTAATGGTTGAAAGATGGAATTAATGAATAGGATATGAAAAATTATTGGAAGCAATGGAAAAATAATTGCATCTGATAAACAAACTAAAGGTAACCTATATTATTTGAAAATACAAGTGAGAGTACATGTCTAGTTGCTAGAATGGATGATAGTTGGTTATGAAATAGAATAATTTTTTATGTAAATTTTGATAGCATGATTAAGATTAGTGCTAATGATGTTGTGAGAGATTTTCCTAAATTGATCAAGCCTAACAGTTTGTGAAAATAATATTGATTGGGAAATATGACTAGATATTCATTGATGACTATTCCAAAATTATGTGGGTGACTTTTTTGAGAGAAAAATCTGAAGATTTTTAGAAATTTTAGATCATTAAGATTATGTTTGAGATAGAATGAGGATAAAGAATAAAATGTATGAGATCAAATAGAGGAGGTCAATTGACATAGAGTGATTTCTATTCTTTTGTGAAGAAAATGGGATTAAGAGACAAACTTCATTTCTGTGAACCCCACAGAATAATGGTGTTGTTGAGCAAAGGAATTGATCAATTCTAGACATAGCTAGAATAATGATGATTAAAGGAAAATTATCATAGATCTACTAGAGAGAAGTAGAGAGTATGAAAGTATAAAAATTAAATAAATTACATATTAAGAAAGGAACCTGATGTAGGAGCATCTTAGGTTCATTGTTGGTGCAGGAGCACCAAGATCAAGGACAAAAGGCCTAGAGGAAACTAGGGTCATTGAATAAATCCTACAGGGAATGAAGGGAAAACATGACCTTGAAGGTTTGTTTGGAATTTTAATAAGACCTTAATGGTCATCTAATTATGTTTTGAATTTATAAATTGACCACTTTATAAAATGATCAACATTGTAAGCCTTGATGGCATTTGAAGGTTAAAGTGAACCTTGGGGTCATTTGGGGATCCTAAGTTTTGTGAAGTGGTTTAATGACCTATAAGGTCCATGATGAATGTAATTTGGTCAATAAATCCATTAGAAAGGATGAAAATGCACAAGAAGTGCAAAAAATGTAAATTGCCTAAAATTGGCAAAATAAGGCATTCAAAGGCTAGAGTGAGGGTTTAAGAGGGGTTTAAGGTCTCTAATTCTAGGTTGGGATACTAAAGACCTTTTAGCAGTTTATATGAATGTCCAAGAATGAAATTTTGTCAAATTTAACAACTACATTGTCAACTAGACAATAAATATAAATAATAAACTAAATGTATAATAATCATTAACTACCTAGAGGTGGTTTCAAGCAATTGGCTGGCCTTGGGAAGGTAATTTGGGCATTGGTATGTGTGAGTTAGATAGTCAGATGAGTCTTACATAGGTTGGTAGTGATTTTATTTTGAAGAAAAGAAATGTAAAGAAAGTTTAAACCAATAAACTAATTTTGTTACAAACTAGCATACTCACTGTCGTAAGGAACAATCATTATTTTAGGCATTGTTAAACATTAATTATAATGAATTATTGAATGGAAATGGATTGAAATAGATATGGTTTATGTTGTTAATAATTTCCATGCATTAATATATTATTTTTGTTAAAGTTTGAAGTAGAGGAAGCAATCATTTGCTGACTATTCCCAAATAGGGTGTTAGTTTCAATAATGACTTAGACTCCCCCACTAATGTGGTTAATGTGACTTGTGGGGAGATTCTCAAACATGTATATTATGTACCATATGAGTTTGGTCATAGGGGTATGTAGGGATAGAAGATAGAGGTCTCTGATTGAGACAAAGTGTTGATTGGAGGATTATGGTGGTTGGACTAGTCAAGTTCTGAGAGTTCCACCTAAAGGAGGACCACCTTTTTGTTGGAAAAATGGTCAGTGCTCCCCTTAGGATTTGTGACATGGCTTAACTACCTCCTGTGTCTTCTATAAGTCTAGTGGTTATATCAAGCATTAAAAGGTTAATCTTTTGGTGCAATGGAAACCACTACTTGTAACAAAAAATCTTGTTACAAGTAGGGGTTGCCATTGCACCAAAAGATCAACCTTTTAATGCCTAATACAACTGCTAGACTTATAGAAGACACAGGAGGTAGTTAAGCCATGTCACAAATCCTAAGGGGAGTGCTGACCATTTTTCCAATAGTCTCCCCCTCAGTGTTACCTGAGGGGATTCAAACCTATGACCAAGTTCTGATACCACTTGTTACAAGTAGTGGTTGTCATTGCACCAAAAGATCGACATGTTAATGCCCAATACAACCACTAGAATTATTGAAGACACAGGAGGTGGTTGATCCATGTCACAAATCCAAAGGAGAGTGCTAAAAAATTTTCACAAACTTTTATGACTTGGAATGTCATATGTGTTTGTTAGATGGTGTCTTATCCACTAATAGGATTTGGAAATACTTGGAGAGGTATTGTTGCCAAAGCCATAGGCTTGTGTTCCTAGGAAGGATGGTTTTTTGGTTAGGGAAGTAGAATAAGGTGGAACTTATTTAAATAGTTAAAATATTTTGATTTGGTTGTTGTATCAACTTTGTTTGAGGGTTAGAAAGTTTGGGGATGTGAGTTGATAGTACTTTCTTTGTTAATAGAAGGCTAATTACAGAGCAATAGTGCCTTGTTTAGGCATGTCATCCAAAGGAGTGATATGCACTTCTTATATATGTTAAGTAACTATGAAAAGGGTATATAAACATACTATTAGGTCCCTAAGTGTTTTTTGGAAAGTTAGTGAAATCCTTGGAAAATCGGTCTAGCAGGACTATTAGGGATTTAGGTGTAGTGTGGACCTAGTAAGGGATAGTTTGAAGATGAGATTGCTTGGTTGAATCGATCGATTAGATTTAGGGACATTTAGTTATCTACAAAGGTGTAGAGCCTATGGTGGTACAAGAAGATGGTGTGTAATCTGATAAGGCATGGTGTGGTTTGGATCAAGGAGAATGATCCCATGGAAAATTCTTGTTCGGTGTTGTGAGAATATTGTTGGAGTCCCTCGTGATATGACTATTGGAGATTTACCAGCAGGCTAGTACTGACTGTCTATTTTTCATTGATAAAAACATATAGTAAGTAGCATGTGTGGATGAATTATACAATAAGATTTCAATATATGTAGCATGGACATGTTATCAGCATGATATCATGGGCGTAGAGGTTAACTATTAGTACAGATAGTTGACAGAGTAACAGAAAGTGTTCTATGTATGGTTGTTCGTACATTTATCATGGAGCCTTGCAAGCTTGGATATATGATGAAGACATGTTAGTGATGTTACATTCATGAATGTAGAGTTTGATGATTAGTAGAAGTGAAGTTATGCAGTCTCTATTCACCAGTAGTAGTTTCCCGTGTTTGTTCACAAGAGCCGATAGAGAATATATTGGTTCTTGAGTTGAACCTATCATTTTGGTATGCACCCTTGGATTTAAGCTTGGAGAAAAATTAGTGATGTTTAGTTAAGAGCACATGAAGTAATTTAGCTTGAGGAGAAAGATACAGTTATTTTGGTAGAGCCAACAGTGTGCAGTGTGTGTCTACAATTATCTTATTAAACAGGTCCCAGAATGTGTTGCATGCTTAGTAGAGCTAACTAAATTATTATTGGAGTTTGTTATGGCTTTTGTAATACAATTTCAAGGTGGTTCTAATAGGCTGACTTGATTATATCATTTAGAGGAAAGATATTTATAGGTAGTCATTTGTTATTTCTTGTGTGTGGTTCATGGTTGACAGTAAGAGTAGAACAGAGTGTGCAAAGTGTTGAGCCATCAGAAGAAGGTCTATGTGACCAAGTAAAGTATTTGTGCTATACATTGGAACTGATCCAGATAGCAGGTCAAAGTGCATTTCATCAAGATCTAGATATAGTGTGTATCTATTAAATAGAAGGTTGTAGCCTTCATCCCTTTGAGAAATGTGCTCTAGGACAGTGCATCCTCTCCCCTAATAGGAACTATTATAAAAGACTCCTAATAGGGTGCCACCCTTGACTAGGTCTACTATACTAAATATATTGGAAATAAACTCCTAATAGGTTTAAGGATCTTCTAACAAGGATCATAATACACTAGTTCATAATATTATTGGGTGTCAATTCCCACTAGGGATTTTACCTATTTGGGTTTCCCTGTAACCAAAATATTGGTGTTGTGTTCAAGTGTTCTTTCATTTTGTTTATTCCTTATGTTTAAGCTTACTTAATTGGATAAAGAATTGAAACTAGTAGATAATTGATTCACCCCCCACCCCCCCCTCTCATTTATCTCTTGGGACTATTCATAACAATTGGTATTAGAGCCAAGTGCCTCAAAGATAAATTTTAATAGCTTGAGGTTGATAAAATAAAGTCATAAGTTTGATGGAGAGAATTATCTTGATTGGAAGAACAAGATGGTGACTCATTTGCAGTGCATTGCCTTTGAAGTTTTTGATGTAACTATCAAAGAAGTAAAGATCCCTAATTTAGAAGACCTTGCAAATGATGATGCTACTGAAAAGAAAAAGGAATTGTTTCATCCAAATGCAATAGCGAAAGAAGCCTTTATCAGTGCCCTTTCTGATAGTGAGTTTTCAAAAAAAAAAAAAAAAAAGAAAGAAAATAGATACAGCGCACAAAATATCGAAGTACCTAGAAGACATATTTGAAGAAGACAAACAAGAAAAGGATGCACATAGAAAAACATGGAAGAAAAGATACAATGCATTAGAGATGCTACTTGAAGAAAACATCAGAGCTAATAATCAAAGGATCAATGGAGCAGTTGCTAGAATTAGGAACAATGGTGGAGAAATCTCAGAAGAAGACATTATGAACAAATTGATGACTACTCTCACTCTAGAATATGAAAACAAAATCAACATCCTTGATGAGACCATGTAGCTTACATAAAATTTCAAGAGAGAGACCTTGATCAGAAAAATCTCAACTTTTGAGATTTCAAGATTGAAGACAAAACCTAAAAGTGAGACAGCCTTCAAAGCAACAGTTCATGGTAAGAAATCTGCAAACACTTTTGGTAATTTTGATGATGATGATGAAGAGAAAAAAATAGATGATTTCATTGCTATGATTTCCAAAAGAGAAAAGAAAGGAAAATGAAAATATGAAGGTCAATTTCCATTTAAATGATTTTCATGTAATAAGATTGGTCACTTTGCATCTAAATGTACTTTAAGAGCTAGAAAGTTCAAAAATGACTACAAGCCTAAATACTCTAAGGAATGTTACTATTGGAGCTTTTCCTTATAGGACCAAACTTGAATCAATAGATGGGCTTGATTCTCAAGTTAGGCAATCAAGTTTGACAAGAAAATAGTCCAATTGATGAGGATTGAAAGGAATCCTCCTTCTTCTTTGAGCTCCACATCACTCAGGCAGGTATTGCCATACCTGCACACTCAAGACACCTCATGATAAACAATAGGCCTACATATGGATTATTTTGGAATGGTCTTCAAAACCCTATAGGTATCATATACCTCAATGAAACCAAGATCTCTTGCAATAGCCCTACTTTCATAGAGTGAGTATGAAAACCAGAGACCTATCCTATCAACATGAAAGGGAAAGGGTGGAACTGAATGTAAATGATTTAATGATGGGTTTGAAAGGACCCCCAAGATACCCTAACTCCCCATAGATCAATGCCTTGTCCAATGGCCCATAGATTCAAATACCCTATTGCAACAAAGAGCTATGAAACAAGAAAGCAATACATTCGAATATGTCGATGCCTTACACCAAACATACACCATTAATTAGGTCATACATCAACAATCCACCTGTGTACCCAAAATGTGTTATCACCCATTCAAAGGATTTTAACCCTCCCCTTAGAAGAGACCTATAAACAAGAAATACATTAACTAACATCCACTGGAAGACAAACATGAGATACCCTTGATACCCCAGTTCATACACACATGAAAACTAGTCCTAGACCTAGTTGCTTTTGTGAAAACAACTCTATTGCAGACACATAGGAAATGCAAGTAGAAAGATTGCAACACCCTTGATGATTCAATCAATAAGTCTAAAACTCAAATGGAGACAAATTTGATACTAGTACAAATGTATTGAATCTCATACATAAGACAAATCAATTACAATATGTATTGTATTCTCCAAACCAAAAGGAAGAAAGAACACTCAATATGCAGAGAAGTAGAGAAAATATACAGGAAAAGGACCCTTCATGGAACCAACTTGCCTCAAAAATTTGCAAAAAAATGAACCCTTACAAAATGAAAACTTCAACCATTTATACCACTAGCTACCTTGGAATCCTAAACATGCTAGGATGTAACAAGCTTCAGACAGCTAGGGTTAGGGTTTCACCCACTAAAGCAACCAAAATCAGTCAAGAATTTATTACAAGGATGAAAACCCAAGTGATCAGATCCAAGAATGATCCTCACTTATGCTAAATCTCTAAAAAATGTACTGAGGACCATAAATCTGTCATGCCAACCAATCCAATCACCTATCTGCAACATACCTCGAGCAAGAAATCCCACTTCTCTATAACATAAAACTTCTACAAATCAATCATGGCACTCCCTAGACCATTCTGCAATAGCTGGAAACCATTTTCACCAAACACAGCCACTAAAACAATCAATTTTGGTCCTTTCTATCACTAGAAACCCTCAAAAAATTTGAATTTGAATTTAAATGACTACTTTATGGCACCTGTAGTAAATCGACAGTCAAAATTTGAATCTCGATCAACTTTAAGTCTTGATCATCGGATCTCTATATTTCATGGGCTTTATGTCTTACTCATCAGGAAACCCCAGGTTAACTCCTAGAGACTGCATGACAAGGCTTTTTCTTATTCGCGAGATGAAAAAATTAACCCGAGCTCAACCTTGCAATCTAGCGAACAAAGAAAAGTCACTAACCTTGGTCACATTCGGTGAATTGGCGACTAAAATAATTTCGCCAGTTCACAAAAAGATTTATCTTACTGCTAGAAACTTTAGCGATTATGCGACCTTCCTTCACTAAATTGCCAAACCTTTTAGAACACCACCAATTCTTCTTATGAATGAGTGAATCCTTTGAACTTTGTCGGCACTGCTAACCTCATTTATCCAAACCGTTAAACCTTTTGACCCCATGTAAGCTCTCTTTATGCCACTTGTCATCATGTCATTTGTTGCTACCACTCGGTCATCACTGACACAGGACCCACCTACTTTAAGCCTTCAAAAATGGATGGCAAGCATAAGATCTCACGGCTCTGACAGACTCCATGAGAACTTATGCCAACCATAGATCTTTTCCTCATCACTAATCTCTATGACAACAACCCCACCTTGTTGATTCCTCGCATCGACCAATAGAACTTGAACAACTCTGCACCACCTAGGAAATGGTCCCACTGCATCATCATCTTTTCCTCCAATTAAAATCATTCATGTTAGCTCCAAATGTCAAAGGACCCACATACATTAGTTGCTTGAGGAAAAGTAAAATCGACGGTCATCTAAAGATCTCATGCATCTGACACATTCCTTAAGAACTTATGCTCATCATTGATTCTCTACAGATGGCAGGACCCTCTAACAAGATGGAAACCAAGTCCCACTGACAAATGCCAACATATTACCTCGTGGACCAACCAAAAATTGCCAACTATGCTTATGTGTTATTTCAAACCCACCTCTATATCTGACACAAACACCTGGAGGATTAGATGGATGGTGCATGATCTGAAGGGCTCAAAAGATTCTATATGCTTATATGCCAATTGTCAATCTAGAATCTTAGCTGATATCATAGAGCGGGACCCACAGTGCTATGTAGGATACTTCAATGAATCAAGGACCACCACATCATAGAATTTGGAAAGTGGACACGTAACTTTTCCTTCTCTCATAGGACATTCTGACAACCTTGCCACTTCATCAATTCTTTCAGCCAATAGGGAAGTGCCAGATGTGCTTATGTGGTAGTGGTCCAACTTGCATTGAAAAGTTATGTCATAAATGAAATCGACGGTCGTCTTAAGTTCACAAGCCTCTTACACATCTCATGAGAAGATACACCCACCATCAGATGGAGATGGTGTCAGAGAGCTGGTCCCAGGAAAATACAAAGCTGAAACATTAGGAAGTATTAAAATAGTCAGACTTAGGAAAAATTAAAATACACTAGGCGCTGGGAACTTAGGAAAGATTAAAGCGTAGGGACATAGGAAAAATTAAAGGGGACTCTTCCGACACATGAAAAACCTAACTGCAAACATGGTAAAGTGGTCTCTAATAAGCACATGTGGATTTTGAACTTTAGTGGCTGATAAAGGTAACTTAAAATTAGAACAAGGCCAAGGGTAATTAGGGTTCATGAACACAAAGGCTAGATTTTTGAATTTCAAACAAGGGTTTTAGCCAGAAAAAAGGGAAAAACAAGCTGTAGAGACTGGAAGAAAAATGGTAGGGCCATGAAAATTTTACCAGTACTAATAGTTACTATGCTAGAGATGGAGTTTCAGATGATGATTCAGATGAAGAAGAAATTGGGTTTATTTCTATCATAGAGAAAATGAACAATACGACAGATCATGAAGATGAGAAAGAAAAACAAGAGCTAGCATTGATTTCACAAGCTGATATAAGGATAGACTGGATTATAGATAGTGGTTGTTCACATCACATGAGAGGTGATAAAGATAGATCTTTTCATTTGGACAAATACAATGGTGGCATGGTTATATTTGGAGATAACATTCGTAAACCCACCATTGGTAGAGGATCCATCACCTTGGATGGAAAGAATAGTACTCATAATGTTCTTTATGTTGATGGTTTGAAACATAACCTACTAAGTGTTGGGCAGTTACTTGACAAATGTTATAGATTGGAATTCAATGGAAACAAGTGCATCATTAACAACAAAGAAGGATAAATAATTGCATCAGGATCAAAGACTAAAGGTAATGTTTTTCAGCTTAATCCAGAAGAAATTTGTTTTGTTGCTAAACTAGATGACTATTGGTTGTGGCATAAAAGACTATGTCATATCAATTTTGATAACATAGTAAAGATAAGAAATGTAAAGGTAGTAAGAGATCTACCTAGCATAGAAAAGCTAGTTGATACTGTATGCAGAGAATGTGTGATGGGAAAGCATGTAAGAAACTCATTCAGGAGCAAGCATGATTTAGTAGAGAAAAAGTTGGATCTGATTCATACAGACCTATGTGGTCCAAATAAAACAAGATCATACTATGGTGAAAGGTATTTCATTTTTTTTGTTGATGACTATACTAGAATGATGTGGGTTGTGTTCTTGAAAGCCAAGTCAGAAGCATTTGAGAAGTTTAAAATATTCAAATCTAAGGTTGAGAATGAATCTAGACTAAAGATAAAATGTTTGAAATAGGATAGAGGAGGAAAATTTATGTCTAAAAGATTCTATGAGTATTGCAAAGAACATGGTATCAAGAGGCAGTTGAGTGCAAATAGAACCCCTTAGCAAAATGGTATTGCAGAGAGAAGGAATAGAATCATCCTTGATACAATGTGCACCATCATGGTTGAAGGAAAATTTGCCAACACCTATTGGAGAGATGCAGTCAATACATCAATCTATACCATCAATATAATTCAATTAAGGCCTAGGGTGGACAAAAAACCATATGAGCTATGGTTTGGTAATGTTCCCACAGTAAAATACTTCAGAATCTTTGGAAGAAAATGCTACATCAAGAGAGATGAAGCAGTAGGCAAGTTTGATGGATGAAGCGATGAAGGTATTTTCCTTTCTTACTCTATTGAAAGTAAAGCTTATAGATCTTTCAATTTAAGATTGAAAAAGATCATTGAAAGAGCTCATGTTAAGATTGATGAAAATTTTATGGTTCAAGAAAGATATCATGCTTAATCGCCCATGATTGAAGAAGAACCCAGACCCTCCTCTAGTGAGATAGTTATTGAAGAAATGTTTGATAGTATGGATGTGTTATTCAATGAACCTGAGACAAGTGAAGAAGAAAATCCTAAGGAAGATGAGATAGTATCACCTAAAGTTCCAAAGTTTCCATCTAGAAACCATTCCAAGAAAAACATCATTGGAAATCAGAGCGGCAAAGTCTTAACAAGATCACAAGAAAAGAACTCAGCTAGCAATGAAGTGGTATGTTTACTATCTTATATTGAACCTTTAAGTGTTGAAGATGCATGTAATGATTCAGATTGGCATGATGCTATGAAAGAACAACTTGATTAGATTATTAAGAATGACACTTGGGAATTGGTCCCATGACCTAGTGATAAGAATGTGATTGGAACAAAGTGGATATTTAGAAACAAGATGAATGAAGATGGTATAGTAGTAAGAAATAAAGCAAGGTTAGTATGTAAGGGATATGCGCAAAGAGAAGGCATTGATTATTCAAACACATTTGCACCTGTGAGAAGATTAAAAGCTATGAAGTTGTTTCTAGCTTATGCTATAGTCAAAAACTTCAAAGTTTATCAGATGGATGTCAAGTCATCATTCTTGAATGGGGATTTGAAAGAAGAAGTATACATTTAGAAGCCAAAAAGATTCACCTTATCAGACAGACCTGATATGGTATGTAGATTGAAGAAGGCCCTCTATGGACTTAAGCAAGCCCCTAGAGCATGGTATGAGAGACTAGATGGATATCTAACAAAGATTGGATTCAAGAAAGGAGCAACAGACTATAATCTATTCATAAGAGAGACATCTGAACATTTACTACTTGTAGCTATATTTTTTGATGACATTATCTTTGGAGGTAATGAAAAAATTAGTGTTGAATTTGCTAAGGAGATGAAAAATGAATTTGAGATGAGTATGATTGGACCTATGAAATACCTTTTGGGATTGAATGTGTAGTAGATAGAGAAAGTTATTTTCATTAATCAATTCAAGTATGTGAAAGACATATTAAATAAATTCAAGATGGATGATTGCAAGCTAGTAGGGACACCTATGATAACTAGATGTAAGCTTACAAAAGAAGATGACTTACCAATAGTAGATATAATATTGTACAAGTCTATGATTGGAAAAATTATTTACCTTACTCAAACCAGACCAGACCAGACATTTCCAATGCAATTGGCCTAGTTGGAAGATTTGCAGCAGAGCCTAAACAAAGTCACCTCATGGCAGTAAAAAGGATATTTAGATATTTGCAAGGCACTATAGACTATGGTCTATGGTATCCTAATTTAGAAAATATTGAGCATCATGTGTACACTGATGCAGATTGGGTAGGATGCGTTGATGATAGAAAAAGTACATCAGGTGGACCAATGTTTCTTGGTGATAGATTTGTCACTTGGACAAGCAAGAAACATAATTGTATTTCTTAGTCAACAACAAAAGCAAAGTATGTTGTAGCAGCCTTGAATTGTTCTACAATTGTTTGGATAAAACAAATGGTAAAGGAATTTGGAATTCAGATTGATTATCCTATTTTTATTCACTATGATAACACTAACACTATCAACATGTCAAAGAACCCTATGATGCATGCAAAGACAAAGCACATTGAAATCAAGTATCACTTCCTAAGAGAGAAAGTGGTAGAGAAAGAAGTCAAGTTGGACTATGTGAGTACTAAAGATTAGTTGGCAGACATATTCACAAAGCCCTTGCCAAAGGATACTTTTGAGTATCTTAGGGATAAGTTGGGAGTAATTCCATTCCCTAATTCTACTTAGAAGAAAGAAGAAAAAGCATCAATCCTTAGGGACTAATGGATGGTTGACTACTCTACTTCTGGAGTAGTACCGATGCTTAAACTAGTTGGCTCCCTTTGCCATTGATGTCAAAGGGGGAGTAATAAATAATCATGAAAAATAAAAGTAAAAGGAGGAGTAATATACTAAGGGGGAGCGGTATTTAGTTATGACAGTAGTTCAGTTGAGGAAATGGAGAATGTTGAAGAATATTGCAGCAGATGGTGGACTCAGCTTTGGGGGAGTCTTCAAGAGAAAATAGAGAATGTTATAAAATAATTATTCATTTAGATTGGTGGAGTTTTTCATTCCATATGTTGCCATCAATGCCAAAGGGGGAGATTTTTGGAGATTTAATAGTAGGTCAGTGTTGACTATATGTTTGTCATTGATGAAAACATATGGTAAGTAGCATGTATGGAAGACTTGAGTAGTAATCTTTTAGTATATGTAGCATGGACATGTTATCAGCATGATATCATGGGCATTGAGGTTAAATGTTAGTATAGACAGTTGACAGAGTAATAGACAGTGTTCTATGTATGGTTGTCCATATAGTTATCATGGAGCCTTGTTTTCTTAGATATATGATGAAGACATGTTAGTGATGTTACATTCATGAACGTAGAGCTTGATGATCAGTAGAAGTGAAGTTATGTAGTTGCTATTAACTAGTAGCATTTTCTTATGTTTTTTCAGAAAAGCTGACATAGATTATATTGGTTCTTGAGTTGTGCCTATCATTTCAGTATGTGCCCTTGGATTTAAGCTTGGAGAAGAGTTAGTGATATTTAGTTAAGAGTGCATGAATTAATTTAGCTTGAGGAGAAAGATACAGTTATTTTGGTAGAGCCAACAATGTGTAGCGTGCATCTACAGTTATCTTATTGGACAGGTCCCAAAATGTGTTGCGTGCTTAGTAGAGCTGACTGAATTATTGTTGGAGTTTTTTGTGGCTTCTCTAATATGATTTCAAGGTGGTTCTAATAGGATAACTTGATTATATCATTTAGAGGAAAGATATTTATAGGAAGTCATTTGTGATTTCTTGTGTGTGGTTTATGGTTGACAGTAAGAGTAGAGCAGAGTGTGCGAAGTGTTGATCCATCAGAAGAAGGTTTATGTGACCAAGTAAATTATTTTTTCTATACATTGGAACTGATCCAAATAGTAGGTCATAGTGTAGTTCATCAAAATCCAGTTATAGTGTGTATCTATTATATAGAAGGTTGTAGCCTCCACCCCTTTGAGAAATGTGCTCTAGGATAGTGTGTGGTCTCCCCTAATAGGGACTATTGTAAAAGACTCCTAACAAGGTCTAACCCTTGACTAGGTCTACTATACTAAATATATTGTAAAGAAACTCCTAATAGGGTTAAGGATCTTCTAACAAGGATTGTAATACACCAGTGTAGAGTATTAGTCGGTGTCAATTCCCACTAAGGTTTTTACCTATTTGGGTTTTCCTGTAACCAAAATATTAGTTTTGTGTTCAAGTGTTCTTTCATTTTGTTTATGCTTTATGATTAAGCTTGGTTAATTGTATAAAGAATTGAAACTAGTAGATAACTGATTCACCCCCCCCCCCTCTTAGTTATCTCTTGGAACTATTCCTAACAGTGACTAATTTCTAGTCCACCTAAGGCCTCTACATGGAGTGGTATCAAAGCAAGCTAAAGGTCTAGGGTTTTGAAGATTGAAATCTCTTTGTTGATGCTTGGAGTTGAACTATCCTCTCAGAGTGTTCCAAACTGGTGGTTGGATATCTAATGAATCCTAGATTGATTTGAGGAGATGGAATTGACCAAAAGCGAGAGAGAGATATCCAAGTTGTTGAGACAATAGTTGGATCAAGGGAGAAAAGAAGATGAAGATAAGAGGAGAAGAGAAAAAGAGAGGAAAGAGAGGGAAGAAAAGATAAGAAGTCTAGAGAAATCCTTGGAAGAAGGTGAAGCAAGATTGAGAAGATGTGAAGAGATGCTTAAGGATGCTACAAGTTAGCACTTAAGGTTGAAGAAGAAGATAAAATGGCTAATTCAAAGACTAGTTGTAGAAGCAAAGAAGATAAATGTGGAAGAAGAGGAGGGTACTAGGAATGGTACTCTTGGAGTGGAAGATAAACCTATGATGGAAGGTGTAATTGTTGGCATTAAGTTATGTTTGTCATTAGTGACAACACTTATTCAGATTCTATATGCTTACCGAGCAATCTATGGTGACTGAGCTTCACAGTGCTTACAAAGCTATCAATTCTTGTGATACAAAGCCAGTGTTAACTCAGTGATGAGATGAGCAGTGTTTACCAAGTGTAGGCATGGTAAAAATGGAACTCAGTTTCTACCGAGTGACACTATATCTACCGAGTCTCTAGTGTATACCATGTTCAAAACTATGATTGAGTGGTTAGTATGGACCAAGCCTCCACTTCTATCGAGTGCATGATGATGTCAAGTAATGCAGTGGATGTCATGTATCACAAAGTCACTAAGTCAGTTTACAAAAACCATGTAACTATATTTGGGCCGACTCAGTAATACTTGTGTTAACTTGTATGTTAGCTGACTTTGTAATTATTTTATTGGATTGATATATAAGTAATTTTTTGTATCACATCCAACAGAGAAGTGTGTGCATGGAAATATATGAAAAGTGTATGTGCATATGCGAAGATGCATGGAAAGAAGAGATAAGAGAATTACAAAGGGCTACAATAGTA
Organism: Chamaecyparis obtusa; assembly: GCA_027943335.1. Classification (NCBI taxonomy): domain Eukaryota; kingdom Viridiplantae; phylum Streptophyta; class Pinopsida; order Cupressales; family Cupressaceae; genus Chamaecyparis; species Chamaecyparis obtusa. The sequence goes on from BSBK01014206.1 coordinate 28,988, forward strand.
TAAGGAGCAGCAGAGACATATTTATCACAGAAGGTGATCAATACATCAAGGAATCTCAATCAGCAAATTTAGTTGCAAGTAAGAGATCTACTATTTCATCCTAATAGGTGAATCAGCATCAAATCCTTTAATAGGATAGACTTAAGATTCTTTTGTAAAATCTCTTAACTGAGTGCATACTTCTTTGTATGTTTATCCTCTAATAAGGTGGACCTAGCAGTCCTAATTGCTCCTAATAGGGCAGATCATCAGAAGTGATCATTGTAAGCCTTAACTGGCCAAATTTATACTATAGTATTGAAGTTTTGTGGGTATCATTCCCACCCTAGTTTTACTTTCTATTTGGAAGGTTTCTGGGTCACCAAATCATTTTGTTCAAGTGTTATGAATGATTTTATGTTTTTAGTTTCTCATGCATGCAATTAGATCAATGAGCTAAATGTTATTTGGAATATTGTTAAGATCTACAATTTGTAAAAAGTTTTTGAAGTTACTGATTCACCCCTTCCCTCTCAGTAACTTGGCTAGTCTTGAATATTTCCAAGAATTGGTATCAAAGCTTTATGGTTCTCAGGATAAAGTTTGATAGCTTGAATAAAGATCTAGGACAATGGAGATATTCAGACTTAACAAAACAATTGAAAATGAAAAGCTAGATATGGAAATGGCCATAGATCAATTCAAGGAAGCAAAAGAGCATCTTTCCCAATCCCTAAAAAGAAGGAAGGAACTTGCAAATCAAATGAATGACCACCAGTATGTTGAAGAAAAGATTGAAGATTTTTTCCCTTCAAGAAGCTCAGATGAAGCAAACAATGCAATCAAAGAAATCCTAGAAAAGAATGGATCTCTCCAAGAAGTAAGAAAATTGAAAAGAGAACAGGAAATTCAGTCAACAAGATTCTGTGAAATCTTGGAACAAAGAAACAAGATGAAAGATGAAATAGATGGAAAGAATAATGAAATCTAGAATCAAACTCTTCAGCTAGAAAACCTTATTGATCAAGTCTCCAATGCAAATGAAGAAATCTTGACTCTAAGATCAAAAAATGAAAGGATAAGAGAGGAGCTGAGATCTGAAAAGAAAATTAGTTTAAGATTGGTGAATGACCTAAACATTGAAAGGCAAATCAATGAGAGAATGATGAAATCTCAAGAAGATATGAATCAGCTACATAAGCAAAAAGGAAAAGTAGGACTTGGATACAAAGAGGAAGGTGAATCCTCCAATCAAGGTACTCAAAAGAATCAGAAACCTACTTGTAATCACTATGGAAAAATAGGTCATACTTCAAACAAATGTTGGAGCAATGGAAAAGAAAAATTCAATGGAAAATGCTACAATTGCAATTAGTATGGTCATAAAGAAAATGAATGCAAGGAGAAACCAAGATTTGAAGGCAAATGTCACAAATGTAACAAACAAGGTCACAAGGCATCTAAATGCAGATCTAAAACATCCAATCCAGTAGAACAAAATGTGAAAGCAATATTTGGTTGGGATTACAACACTTGGTGTAGGTGTCATTACTGTGGAGAATATGGACACATTGGCATAAATTGTGTAAGGCATCACTTGAGAAAAAGGGATACTACGATAAGATGTTATACATGCACTGAACTTGGTCATATAGCTAAAAATTGCATGAATATAGGTAGAGTTGAAGATGAAAAGAAAGAAAAAGAAGATAGCATCAAGAAGCAGATGAGACAACAGTGGATTCCTAAACCTACTGAGAAAACTAGTCCAAGTAATGAAGACACTCATGAAGAGGGTGGCTCTATCAATTCCAACTAAGTCTCCAAGAAAGCACTGGAACTATATCTTCATAGACAAATTCCAAAATAGTTCCAGAATTGAAAGAAAGAAAGATCCAAATTAGTATGCAAGATACAGAAGGATCACTAAGCAGGTCGGTATCAGTTACCATCAAGCAAGGTTAGGAGTAACCAAATTTCATGAGGTTACCAAGTATGGTTGGAGTAGTATGAATTCTTATGATCACTGAGTTGCGGAGCCTTCACCAAGCAATCAACGCAATAGTGGATGATAGTCTATCCAGTACAATGCCAAACTTACCTACTTTTGTACTGAGCATTAATGGAAATTTTTTAACAAAAAGCATCAAATTGAGTTCATTCTTCACCGTGAATTTTAGCATATTGAGAGTAGAGAGATTTCTAAGTGTGGTCAAGTGATTCGAAGCAAAATTTGTAGTAGAAATTTTTAGAAGAATTTTCTTTGTCTACCGAGCTACCATGGCATCAACCAGCACCAAAGTGGAGAAAGGTTCAGAAATGTTGATCCAAGGAGAATGAAAGGCATCGGATTTCAAACTCGTGCTCGTGGTTGCAAAAACCCTAGACCTGAGTGGAGCTCAATCTCAGATCCCTCCCAATATACTTCTTGTTAATGATATACGTAGTCATTTTAAAGGTACAATTCAAGAGCTTAGAACCCTAGAAATAGATGTTGCTTGAAATGAATTATGTGTTAATGGTGTTCTCAAACTAGAGTATAAACATTTGGAAGATAAGGGTTTGATACATATCACCCACTTGCCTCAGAGTTTCCAAATAAAATGGATTAGATATATCCTAAGTCGAGTACATGAAGGTTGAATTTGGCTTGAGCAACCAATAGAGATCACAAAGAAGATGATTCATCAAGTTATAGGTCTTCCCATGCTTGCCAAGGAAAAATATACTAAAACCCTAGGTCAGGCAGAGCTGGAAAAAAAAACCCTAGCCGAGTGGGATGGTAGAGGTATGAAGATAAGCAGTATAACTGATGCAGAGTTGAAATTTGGCACACATGTCATAGCCCACAAGATATATAGTTCAAGCTAGCAGAATAGTGTTCCATGTGAAGCAGTTGACCTAGCATATAAGATTGTGAAGAACAATATGACATGTGACCTTGCAGATTTGCTGTTGAAGCAGCTCAACAAGAATATGGAGAGCATTCAAACTTCAAAGAACAATGCATGTAAGTTTGGCTCACTGTTGACTTGTCTATTGTTCTATGTTCAAAATTTTTTCCCATCAAAAGGCACGGTTGAATGGAGGAAGATGTGCCTATACTATATCAGATAAATGAATATATTGTTGAAATGGGTGAGAATTTTGTGAGCATAATGGACAACTATTTTGAAACTTTTAAAGAAAAGATGAACAATAGATTCAGGATTCCACAAAAGTTAGTGGAAGATTACAAAGATGATGTTTGTTTTATGGTGGACTGTGATAGACTATATATTTAGGCATTAAGACCAAGAACTGTATGGGTGAAACCTCTTCCCTATGAGGTAAATATTGATGAAACCAAGGACATAATTGAAGCCCTAATAAATGAACCTGTTGATCCAAAGGCTCCATACTTTGGAACATATGATGAAGCAAAGGTAAGAATAGAACTAAGCATAAAGCTCCCATAGGTGGTTAAAAAAGGCAGAAAGAGGATGGCCTGATGGAATATGGATGAAGTGACTGAGAGGGAGGGTGAATCAGTCAACTATAAAACACTTCCTTATTATTTCTTTCCAGATCCCTTAGGATATCTTAATGAATATTATTTGTTTAACACTCGGTAAATAGATTGCAGTAACTTGGTAGATGCAGAAAGTATTAGTAAAATTATCTTTTAGATATTCATCACCAATTGTATATGATTAAGATAACTATTAAGAACACAAGAGACACAGGATTTAACGTGGAAACCCAATATGGAAAAAACCACCAATGTATCTAGATACTGATTTTCAGTTTTCTGAAGTGATGCCCAATTAGAAGCCAACCTGGTAAAAGGTTACAAAACACACTATTAGGTGTGACCTTGTTAGAGGATTTAATCACCCTGCTAGGAGTGGCCTGGTAAGAGGTCTTCAAAACAATTCAATGGAATTGTCACCTTGTTAGAGGATTTACAATATGGTTGTTAAACCAACTCGGTTAAGAGATTTAGAATTCACTGTTACAATGATAAAAAGGTAACAATGAAAATGACCTATATAATAATGCAACTGCCTTGCTGATTACAGATCTCTATTCTGTATAAATGAGATCCTTCCTGATCGAATATATTTCTATTGCTCCTCAAGGATATCTGGTCATCCTTCACAATTTCACACACACCTTTCCTGTCTTTCTTCTATTTATCTTCTTCTATATCTACTTCTTGTTTTTCACACTTGACCTTTTATTTATATGATTTTAGATTTGTCAAATCGACATTACTTATTATAACAATCGGCTTAATTAAGCAAACTTTATTTGCAAAGATCCTTCAAGGGCCGACAGTGCTCGGTGACCATAATGAAATTTTCTACAATCTTTTCGAGAACCGAGTGAACTTGGCAAACACTGATAATCCTTTTTCTTTGATAACTGACTGAACTCGGTAAATGCTAAGTTTTCTTTGACAACTGAGTGAACTCGGTAGATGCTGATTTTTCTTTGATAACCGAGTGGACTCGGTAGATGCTGATTTTTCTTTGATAACCGAGTGGACTCGGTAGATGCTAATTTTTCTTTGATAACTGAGTGAACTCAGTAAACACTATTTTTAATGCCAGGTAGACCGACTGAGCTCGGTAGGTACTGATTATTGTGGACTATGACATTGTGTGACATCAAAGACAATACATAATTTGAGTAGCAATTTTCTTCAGACAATTGTTTCCAACAATCTCCCTCTTTGGCATTGATGGCAACACAATATGTCATAGCATAAGAAATTTTGAAAGGATTAGCTCAGTTCAGATTCAAATCTCCCTCTGTCAGCAAACTTCCTTTTTCTTAAAAACTCTTCCTCTGACTATTGAAAAATTTCTTGAAGTAATAGCAAAGACATAGCAAAGACTCTCCCTCTTTGACAACACATGCCAAAGACAATTCACATATTATCGGTGTAAACTAATGTACCTCAAGTACTGATTCATATGCAATGATTCCTTGAATATGCTGCATCAACTTGTTGATTTTCAATCATGTTTTGGTTGATGCATCACTAAAACTCTATTTAGTCAGCCTCAGATAGGGGAATGACCCCTAACTTACCTCTTAGATACACAAATGCATCCTTGGGTAATGGTTTGGTGAAAATGTCTACAATCTACTCTTTTGTATGAATATATTCTAATCTGATTTCCTTGTCCTACACCAATTCTCTGACAAAGTGATATTTAATAGCAATGTGCTTGGTTTTGGAATGCATTACTAGATTCTTCGAAATGTTTATTGCACTGGTATTGTCACAAAATATAACAATTGGTTCTTTGATTTTAACCTTCATACCTTGTAATAACTATTTAAACCAAACAATATTTGCACAATTTACTGCAGCAGCAACATATTCTGCTTTAGCTGTGGATTGAGATGTGCAATTTTGCTTTTTACTGGTCTAGGATACTAGTCTTTTTCCAAGAAAAAATGCTCCACCACTTGTACTTTTTTTGTCATCAATGTTCCCTACCCAATCAGCATCAGTAAACACTTTTAAGTCTAGATTGCCTCCAAATTTATACCACAAACCATATTCTTCAGTTCCTCTTAAGTACCTTAAGATTCTTTTGATTGCCATCATATGATTTTCCTTAGGTTTTGCTGAGAATCTTGCTACTATACCGACTGCTAAGGCAATATCAGGTCTTGTATGTACTACATACTGCAATTTTCCAATCATAGATCGGTATAAGGTCTGATCTACTTCTTTTGAATCATCATTTTTGGTAAGTTTCAGTCCAGTACACATGGGTGTACCAACTGGTTTTGAATCTTCCATACCAAACTTCTTAAGTATTTCCTTAATGTATTTAGATTGAGTATTGTATATACCATTCTTGCTTTGCTGAATTTGAAGACCAACAAAGAATTTTATTAAACCAAACATAGACATTTCAAATTCTTTGTTCATTTGCTCTGAAAATTCTTTGCACTGATCATCATTCCCTGTAAATATAGTATCATCTACAAATATTTCTGCCAATACAATTTTTTCATTCGGTCCTTCTTTAATATACAAATTGCTGTTATCATTGGCTCTTTTGAAATTAATCTGAATCAGATAGTTATGGAGTCTTTCATACCATGCTCTAGGAGCTTGTTTCAAACCATACAATGCTTTGTGTAACTTGCAGACCATGTCCTTTTTATCTAGATCAACAAAACCTTCAGGTTGTTCAATGTAGACTTCTTCATTAAGAATTCCATTGAGAAATGCAGATTTTATATCCAGCTGATATACCTTAAATCCTTTATGTGCTGCATAAGCAAGTAGAGTTCTTACACCTTCTAATCTTGCAACAGGAGAAAAAGTTTCACCATAATCTATACCTTCTTCTTGAGAATAACCTTTACATACCAATCTAGCTTTGTTTCTAGATACTTGACCATCTTCATTCAGCTTATTCCTGAATACCCATTTTGTTCCAATTACATTCTTATCTTTAGGTCTAGGTACAAGAGTCCATGTTTTGTTCTTTTGTATTTTTTCTAATTCTTCATTCATTGCTTCAATCCAACTTTCATTTTTCAATGCATCTTTGATATTTCTAGGTTCAAAATTAGTAAGCAGACATGTACCTTTTAGCTTACTTCTTGTCATAGTACCATCTGATTTGTTTCCAATGATTTGATCTGGTGTATGATGCCTTCTGACATATTTGGCTAGTATAGGTTCCTTGCTTTTTGAATGAGTCATGTTGTTGTCTTCTAGGATCTCTTCTTTAGGTTGCTCTGGCTTGGTAGATATTTGCTCGGTAACTTTAGGCTGAGACTCGGTTTGAATTTCTTCCTGTGACTCGGTTTAAACTTCTTCCTATGACTCAGTTTGAATTTCTTCCTATGACTCAGTTACTGTGCTAGGCTCGGTAGATATAGTTTTCTCATTGATAGTTGTGTCTGGCAATGTTTCAGGTTTAATGTAAATGAATCTCCTATAGTTTTCAGGTTCCCTTTTTCTTTCTTCTTTAGTCTTTTCTGCAAACTCATCAAATTTTACATGTATACTTTCTATGACTTTGTGAGTAGACAAGTTTAGACATTTGTATGCCTTACTTTTGCTAGAATATCCTAGGAATATTCCTTCATCACTTTTCACATCAAATTTATTTCTTTTGGATTCTTTTAAGATATAACACTTGCTACCAAATACATTCATGTAACTTACATTGGGTTTATAGCCATACCATAACTCATAAGGAGTTTTGAATGTGTCTTTCTTCAATTGTACTCGGTTCAAGGTATGAACTGCAATGTTGATAGCTTCCTTCCAGTACTTTATGGCGATGTTCTTTTCTATCATTAGATTCCTTGCACAATTCATAATAGATCTATTTCTTCTTTCTGCTATTCCATTCTGCTCAGGAGTTCTAGGAGCTGATACCTGTCTTTTGATTCCTCTTTCAATGCAAAAGTTGTTAAATTCATGGGAGATGAATTCACCACCTCTGTTTGATCTTAAGCATTTCAATCTTTTCCCTGTTTCCTTTTCCACTCTTGCCAAGTACCATTTGAATTTTTCAAATGCTTCTAACTTTTCTCTTAAATACATAACAGTCATCATTCTAGAATAATCATTAATGAAAAGAATAAAGAATTTATCTCCAGTATAGCTTTCTATTCCAATAGGTCCACATAAATCAGTATGCACAATTTCCAAAATCTCTTTAGACTGATAGTTCTTACTCTTAAAACTAGTCTTACTCATTTTGCCAATTTGACAATTCTTACATAGACCAGTATCAGGTTTCTTCAAAGTAGGAATGCCTCTTACCTTTTTGAATTTGCTTATTTTCATCATGTTATCAAAATTCACATGACATAACCTTTTGTGCCATATCTAACTTTCTTCAATTTGAGCAATAAAACATGAATATTGATGAAGGGTGCTCACCTTAATACCACAAACACATAACAAAAATAGAGAAACAACAACAATACGCAAGAACAGAAAATTGGCTTCTTATTATCTCCACAAATGTGGAATTACAAACTTTCAGAATTACAATATGCAAAGCCACATGGGCATTCCCTTACAATATTCTGTAGGACAAAGCCTCGAACTATTACCCAGATCTACTACCCAGAACTATTCTGAACTGCCTAAGACAATAATACAGCCTTCCTTATATAGGCAATTATCCACCGCCTGGGAAGGTTCCAGAATTTTAGCCAATAAGGCCGACCAAACTTAGAATTATTTTATTTTACATTTTATTACATCATAGTCGGCTCAAGATAACCTTTGAAACCCGAACAAAAATTTTGAAGAAAATTATTTTTCGCCATTTCAGGTGGCCCAACTTCCGAAGACCATAAGTCATCACCAGTTGACCCGCTCGGCCACTATAACCCCATTTCGGAAATGCCATGAAGCGCTCTACAGGCTTGACCCGCGCAAGTGCCCATCACCCAAATTTTTGACCTCATCCAGGGCCTCTAAAGCCTTCAAAACTGAGTTCAAAGTTTCTGTACCCTGCTGCCAATACCGAAAATCTTCAATATCTTCCAATATACACTTGATCTGGAAATGAAACTTTACTGGAAGACTTATATGACCAAAGTGAACCTCCAAGAAAGAAATCAGATCATTCTGAGCACATACAAAAATTACCAAAAATATTAACTTTCCATAAATAGCAGCTCTGCACTAAAATAGCCCTTATTGAATATAAAAACAGAAATATTTTTGGGTGATGCAAGATTGCTCTTACACCCAGGATGCTCCTGCATCAGACACCCGGGGTAATTTGAGAAGTGACCCTGTCACGACTCAGGTGTGCAGAGGAAAACCAAGATGGTTAACCTCCTCCTTTGTTAGCCATGATGAATCTTCAACAGGTCGTCCTTTCCACTTGACCAGATATTCTTCATATGTCCTGTTCCTTGTGCTTCTGCCAACATGACTGTCCAGTATATCTTCGATCTCCTTAGTGTCTAAACTAGTTGCTGGAATACTCCACTCTGCTGCTATGATCTCATCGTCAACACCTCCTTCATGATACTCTGTCAGATCTGAAATGTTAAACACTGGTGAAATATTTAGCTCAGTAGGCAATTCTACCTCATATGCATTTCCTAAATCATGTTTCTTCAATATCCTGCATGGTCCAAACTTCTTCATTTTCAGCTTGTTATATGTACCAACTGAAAACCACTCCTTCCGCAAATGAACCATGACTTCATCACCAACCTGAAATTCCTTATACCTCCTTTTCTCATCTGCCTTAGCCTTATACTGTGCGTTCATCTTGGTAATATGCTTCCTCACCTCCCCATGGATGTTCTTCAAATGTTCTGCAAAATCCTCAGCCTCAGCACTACTCATTTCTCCTTTATCTATCTTTCTCAACTCAGATGCATTTCTTGGACTACTTCCATATATAATCTGGAATGGTGATTTACCAGTGCTCCTGTTGATAGAATTATTGTATGCAAATTCTGCCTGTGGTAAAATCAAATCCCATCCTGTTGGCTTATCCCCAACCAAACATCTCAGCAGATTTCCCAAACTCCTATTCACCACCTCTGTCTGTCCATCAGTCTGTGGGTGATGTGATGAACTGAACTTCAAATCTATCTTCAACTTCTTCCACAATGTTCGCCAGAAATATCCAACAAATTTAGTGTCCCAATCTGAAACTATGGTCTTTGGCAAACCATGAAGTCTCACTACTTCTCTGAAAAACAATTCTGCTACATGAACAGCATCATTAGTCTTCTTGCAGGGAATGAAATGTGCCATCTTCAAAAATCTGTCAACCACCACAAAAATTGAATCATGTCCCCGCTGAGTCCTCGGTAAACCAAGAACAAAGTCCATGCTGATATCCTCCCAAGGCTTCTCTGGTACAGGTAACGGCTGATACAACCCTGTATTCTGCTTCACTCCTTTCGCCATCTGACATACTCTGCAACTCTGTACAAACTTCTTCACATCTTGCTGCAACTGTGGCCAATAATAATTCTCACTAACCAAACCAAGGGTTTTATCACGACCAAAATGTCCAGCCAATCCTCCGCTATGCTTCTCCTTGATGAGATTCTCCCTCATAGAACTTCGTGGAATGCACAACTGACTCCCTCTGAATAGTATATCATCCTGGATGATGAAATCCAACCATTTCGTCCTATCTAGAGTAACAGGTTCTGTACAAGCTTTTCAAGCTTCACCAAAATCAGGATCCTCTGGATACAAATTCTTGAGTTCCTTGAACCCAACCACTTCAATCTGCATTTCTGTCAGCAATAGTTGCCTTCTGCTAAGAGCATCTGCAACCCTGTTAGACTTTCCACTCCTGTGTTTCAAAATAAATGTATAACTCTGCAAAAACTCAACCCATTTCAAATGCATTTGATTCAATTTTTCTTGACTATTCAAATATTGCAAAGCTTGATGATCAGTATACAAAAAAAACTCCTTAGGAAGTAGATAATGTCTCCACTTCTTTAATACCTGAACTATAGCATAAAATTCTTGATCATAAATAGAATATTTTCTCTTGGCATCATTTAACTTCTCACTGAAATAAGCAACAGGTTTACCTTCTTGGCTCATAACAGCTCCTATTGCAGTACCACTAGCATCACAATCTACTTGAAACACCTTATTAAAATCTGGAAGTGCTAAAACAGGTTGTTCTGTAACTTTTTGTTTCAATAATTGAAAACTCTTTTCTGCCCCATTAGTCCACTTAAACTCTTTTCTATCCCCTCTCATTATTTCAGTCAAAGGTCCACAAATACTACTAAAATTTCTGATAAACTTTCTGTAAAAGCTAGCTAGACCATGAAAAGATCTTACCTCAGTAGCACTCCTTGGACTAGGCCATTCAAGGATAGCCTGTACTTTCTCTGGGTCCATTTTTAGACCTTCTGCTGAAACTACAAACCCTAAATACACCAACTCTTTCTTCACAAAATTGCACTTCTTCAAATTAATCAGCAATTTTTCTTCTCTCAACTTCTCAAATACCATACGAATATGCATCATATGCTCATCCAATGTCTTACTAAAGATCAAAATATCATCTAGGTAAACAATGACAAACTTACCCAGAAATTCTTTCAGAACCTCGTTCATGAGCCGCATGAAAGTGCTCGGTGCATTGGTTAGCCCAAAAGGCATGACTAACCACTCATATAGTCCTTCCTTTTTCTTGAAGGCAGTCTTCCATTCATCTCCTTCTCTGATCCGAATCTGATGATATCCACTTTTCAGATCTATCTTTGAGAAATACACAGCTCCACTCAAACAGTCCATAATATCATCCATTTGTGGCAATGGAAACCTGTACTTGATTGTGATCTTGTTTATTACCCTAGAATCTGTACACATCCTCCATTCTCCATTCTTCTTTGGTGCTAATACCGCTGGTACAGCACAGGGACTCAGACTCTCACGGATCAATCCTTTCCGTAACAACTCATGTACTTGTCTGTTCAACTCCTCACTTTCTGCAGGTGTCATTCTATGTGCTGCCTTGTTCAGAAAACTCGCTCCTGGGATCAAGTCCATCTGATGACTGATCTTCCTGACTGGTGGTAATCCATCAGGCACGTTATCGAATACAATATCCTGAAACTCATTCAACAAATCTGGAACTTCTACAGGAACATCTTCTACTTCCTCTTTACCAGATTTTGGAATTAAAGCAAAACATACATGCTCATGCCTCATACCATCTAGGAAATTTCTTCCATCAACAAAAGTTATCTTTGCATTACCACATACCTTTTCTTTAGTCTCCTTCAATGGTTTTAGCTTATGTCGCACTCCATCCTTTGTCAGGGAATAGGTATTCGCACGACCATCATGTACAGCACATCTGTCAAACTGCCATGGTCTACCCAACAACATATGACATGCATCCATAGATATGATATCACACAATACCTCATCTTGGTATCTGCCAATCTTGAACTTCACTAGGCATTGTTCATTAACCATGACCTTGTGGTCATCCTGTACCCATGCAATCCGATATGGATGTGGGTGTTTCTGTCTCTTGAGCTTCAACTTTGTCACCATCTCTTCTGACACCAAATTGTCAGTGCTTCCACTATCGATAATCACATCACAACATTTACCTTCACACTTGCACCTGGTGCGAAACAAGCTCCTGCTTTGCTCAGGTTCATTCTCACCACTCAACAGGACTCTTCTGTTAATCAAAGTTTCTCCTCTTTCAGCATCTTCAGAATTTGATGATCTGGCATCTTCATCTACATGTGCAATTCTGGCCTGGCCTTCATTTCTCCTGTCTGTTCTACCTTGGCGCTGAGGACATTCAAATGCCCTATGACCTTCTTCTCCATAGTGAAAACATGTTCCACGGAAGCCACCTCTTCCAGATCCTTGTCCTCTTCCTCTTCCTCTCTGATCTCTATTATTCTGATCCTGGAAGCGATTGGAATTATTTCCTCGCTGATTCTAATTGCTACTAGCCTCATCCTTCTTTTTCGGATCTTCATTTCAACCACCATATGATCGTCCACCAGATCGTCCACCGCGACCTCTTCCATTTTGTCTGCTCTCAAACTTCTTGGTCAGCTTTTCTTCTACTTTTAGGGAAAACTGGTATGCCTCTTCAATACTGTTCATTTGAACCAGATTCAGCTCCTCTTGGATGCTTGGCCTTAACCCATTAAGGTATCGGGCAACTTTCTCCTTATCAGCTTCTGCATGGCCTGTTCTGATGAGAAGTTGATAGAACTCCTCTGTATACTCCTGAACAGATCTTCCTGCTTGCTTCAAACTCTGCATTTTCTTTAGTAGGTCAAGCTCATAATCAACAGGAATGAACTATCGCTTTAATTTATCCACCATCCGATCCCATCTTGTGATTTTATCTTTCCCTCTTCTATTTCGCTCCAATTGAATTTCTTGCCACCAGATCTTCGCATGACCTTTCAATCTGGCCTTCGCAAATTTGACCCTATCAGGATCTTCAACATCTTCATACTCAAAATATTCCTCACATTCATTGATCCAGTCGATTAGTTCCTCTGGGTTAAGATTTCTATAAAATGTAGGAACCTCAATCTTAGGTCTTTTCCCAATCTTGGAAATCGCCCGAAAAAGTCTTTCTTCCTCCTGGTTCACAATTTCAACTTCTCCTTCTTGATATTCTTCTTCGGCTTCATCCTCACTTTCGTCTCTGACATTAAGATTCATTCCTCTGTGAATCTCTTCTTACAATGCTCGCACTTGTCTCTGCAGCTCTCTAACCTCAGGTGTCACAGCACCAACTCTTCCGCCACGTTCTCGTCGTGGAGGCATTTTCGCGATGCGCACTGAAACCCTAGCCATGGTCCTGGTGCAAACTGCCTCACAGTCGGTGATCTGTTTACACACTCAAGAACTCTTTCTCTGATACCACTTGATGAAGGGTGCTCCCCTTAATACCACAAACACATAACAGAAATAGAGAAACAACAATAATACGCAAGAACAAAAAATTGGCTTCTTATTATCTCCACAAATGTGGAATTACAAACTTTCAGAATTACAATATGCAAAGCCACATGGGCATTCCCTTACAATATTCTGTAGGACAAAGCCTCGAACTATTACCCAGATCTACTACCCAGAACTATTCTGAACTGCCTAAGATAATAATACAGCCTTCCTTATATAGGCAATTATCCACCGCCTGGGAAGGTTCCAGAATTTTAGCCAATAAGGCCAACCAAACTTAGAATTATTTTATTTTACATTTTATTACATCATAGTCGGCTCAAGATAACCTTTGAAACCCGAACATAAATTTTGAAGAAAATTATTTTTCGCCATTTCAGGTGGCCCAACTTCCGAAGACCATAAGTCATCACCAGTTGACCCGCTCGGCCACTATAACCCCATTTTAGAAATGCCATGAAGCACTCTACAGGCTTGACCCACGCAAGCGCCTGTCACCCAAATTTTCAACCTCATCCGGGGCCTCTAAAGCCTTCAAAACTGAGTTCAAAGTTTCTGTACCCTGCTGCCAATACCGAAAATCTTCAATATCTTCCAATATACACTTGATCTGGAAATGAAACTTTATTGGAAGACTTATATGACCAAAGTGAACCTCCAAGAAAGAAATCAGATCATTCTGAGCACATACAAAAATTACCAAAAATAGTAACTTTCCATAAATAGCAGCTCTGCACTAAAATAGCCCTTATTGAATATAAAAATAGAAATATTTTTGGGTGATGCAAGATTGCTCTTACACCCAGGATTCTCCTGCATCAAATATTCACTAAGATCAAGATAAAATAAGTTACCTTTAGTTTGCTTGCCTGATCCAATGAGTTTTCCTTTTTCATCCAGCAGTCTTGCTTGACTATTCATGAATTCAACCTTGAAACTAGTGTTGATTAGCTGTGCTACACTTAGAAGATTATGTTTTAGTCCTTCAACCCAATAAGCATTATCACATATGAGTTCTTTGGTTAATGAGATTCTTCCTTTTCCTTTTATACAACAAGGTTCATTGTTTCCAAATCTTACATTGCCACTATCACAGTCTTCTAGGTATTCAAATTTTGTCTTGTCACCAGTCATGTGATGTGAACATCCACTGTCTATTATCCATATATCATCTTTTCTTATATGAGAAATAAGTGCCATCTTATCTTCATCATCATCAGATTCATCTTTTATAGCAATAAAGACAATTTCTTCTTCACTATCATCAGAATCTTTAGCCATAAAACATGTTTTCTTACCTTTATCCTTGAATGATTTGAAATTCTTTTTGCCATAGTACTTGTGACCTCTCTTCTCTTCCTTGGCCTACTTGTTTGGGCACCTAGCTGCAATATGTCCAATTTCTTCACATGAAAAATATATTAAAGGAGTTTTACCTTTATATTTACCTTTCCCTTTAGAGTACTTCTTTGCAAGTAATGCTTCTACAATTTCAAGATCACTATCAGAACTTTCTTCTGATACTTCTTCACTTTCTGACTGAACTTCTTTTATTTTCTTGTTCTTCCTTAGTGAAACCTTGGTCTCAAATGCTAACTCAATATTTTTGGAAATTGGAAGATAGTTGTCATAGTTGTCTAATTCAAAGGCTATCAATCTTCCAACTAAAGCATCCAAAGTTATATTGTGGTTTGTTTCACATCTTCTTTCTTGAATAGCTGATACTCTTATTGCATAGATAGGGAGTAATGTTCTGAGTACCTTGCTTATAACAGTTTCATCAAAGATTGTTCCTCCAGAAGCTCTAATTGCACTAACACTTGCTTTGATCCTTTCAACATATTTTGCAATGTTTTCATCTTCTTTCATGTTCATCTTGTCAAATTGTCCTCTTAGGCTTTCTTCTTTGGCTCTTTTCACATTTGCATCACCACCATATATTTTCTTCAGTGTGATCCACATTTCATATGCAATAGTGCATTCTTTAATATCATCAAATTCTTTATAACTGAGAGCTGATGCAATGTCTATCATCATGGTGTTATGATTCTTTTTCTCTGCAATGTCTTCAACAGTTAATGCATCGGTAGGAACTGTGTATTCTTCATCAATGTATTTGCATCCTGAATCACCAATGGAAGCAAGATGAAGTCTCATGAGACCTTTCCATGCTGAAAAGTTATCTGTATTGAGCTTTGGAATTTCTCTCTTGTAAGACATCCTGATCTTTAGCTTAGGTCTTTGAAACCCTTCCTGCAAGCACCAAAAGCTCTGATACCAATTGATGGAATATGGATGAAGTGACTAAGAGGGGGGGTGAATCACTCAACCATAAAACACTTCCTTATTATTTCTTTCTAGATCCCTTAGGATATCTTAATGAATATTATCTATTTAACACTCGGTAAATAGATTGCAGTAACTTGGTAGATGCAGAAAGTATTAGTAAAATTATTTTTTAGATATTCATCACCACTTGTATATGATTAAGATAACTATTAAGAACACAAGAGACACAGGATTTAACATGGAAACCCAATATTGGAAAAACCACCAATGTATCTAGATACTGATTTTCACTTTTTTGAAGTGATGCCCGGTTAGAAGCCAACCCGGTAAAAGGTTACAAAACACACTATTAGGTGTGACCTTGTTAGAGGATTTAATCACCCTACTAGGAGTGGCCTGGTAAGAGGTCTTCAAAACAATTCAATGGAATTGTCACCTTGTTAGAGGATTTACAATATGGTTGTTAAACCAACTCGGTTAAGAGATTTAGAATTCACTGTTACAATGATAAAAAGGTAACAATGAAAATGACCTGTATAATAATGCAACTGCCTTTTTGATTACAGATCTCTGTTCTGTATAAGTGAGATCCTTCCTGATCAAATATATTTCTACTACTCCTCAAGGATATCTGGTCATCCTTCACAATTTCTCACACACCTTTCCTATCTTTCTTCTATATATCTTCTTCTATATCTACTTCTTATTTTTCACACTTGACCTTTTATTTATATGATTTTAGATTTGTCAAATCAACATTACTTAGTATAACAGTTGGCTGAATTAAGCAAACTTTATTTGCAAAGATCCTTCAAGGGCCGACAGTGCTCGGCGACCATAATGAAATTTTCTACAATCTTTTGGAGAACCGAGTGAACTTAGTAAACACTGATAATCCTTTTTCTTTGATAACTGACTGAACTTGGTAAATGCTAACTTTTCTTTGACAACCGAGTGAACCCGGTAGATGCTGATTTTTCTTTGATAACTGAGTGGACTCGGTAGATGCTGATTTTTCTTTGATAACTGAGTGGACTCGATAGATGCTAATTTTTCTTTGATAACTGAGTGAACTCGGTAAACACTATTTTTAATGCCAGGAAGACTGACTGAGCTCAGTAGGTACTGATTGTTGTGGACTATGACATTGTGTGACATCAAATACAATACATAATTTGAGTAGCAATTTTCTTCAGACAATTGTTTCCAACATGGCCAAGATGCAATCTAGCACACCTCTAATGTTAACCGAGGGAAAAGGAGAGGACATTGAAGAAGAAGAGGAAAATGATGAGAGTGAAGAAGAACAAGTACCTGTGAAGAAGAAAGGGAAGGCGACCATCACCAAGGCACCTAAACAATCTACTACGGTCTTTGACAACTACTTCAGCACCTTCTACAATTTTGAGTTCTACAACAGTAAGTACTTCAATTTTGGATACTTCAGTAAGTACTTCATTTTTTGATACTACAGTTGTGCATACTTTAGTTTTGGGTTGATCAAGTTTTCCATCAGTTGGGACTATATCATTTTTCACTGCAAATCCTACTATATCTACAATAATTTCTATTCCAGATTCAAAAGCATTAAGTACAATGATAGTTGGACCTAGGGCTCAACCAAGTACAAGATTTTTGAGCAAGAGTAAAGTCATAGAAGAAGACATAGATTTAGATGAGGAAATAGAAATTCCAAAATGGGATTTTGCAAATCTTACTGCAGACCAAATGCAAATAGTTGGTGAACTCCTCCAAAATAAGGCAAAGTAGAAGAAATTAAAACATGAAAGAGACAAGGAGTATAATATCATAGAAGATGCCATGAACATTCTGACAGAGGCTATAGGTGTTGAAATTGATTCCTCTCAACACATTTTGTTGCAGTTGGCAGAGGTAGTCACTAAGTTCAATGAGGACTCTTCTGGTCAAGTAAAGTTAATTGAGAAAGTAGAAAAGAAGTTTGACAATAAAGTTCTTGAGCATATTGCTCAGCAAATAGCTATAAATCAGGTAGAGCTATCTTCAGTTTTGTCAAACATTGAATCCTCCTACTCCAATGTAACATCACTTTTTGCCAAGTTATGTAATGTTGCCGAGTTCACTAAGGAAATTAAGGACAAATTGAATAAAATTGATGAGGATCTGAAAGTCAGTGCACAAAAGCTACAACTTGAACCTAGTTCAAGCTCTATACATCATATGAAAATTATATTCTTATCTGATATGTAGTCAGAACTATTGAAACAACAAGAAAGGATCTAGTCAACACTGATAGACATTCAAAATATGATCCTTCCCATCATGGATACAATGCAGAAGAATATTGTTCATTCTAAAACATTGATCCATGACAACCATTTTTCTATTGCAGACCATAAGATTGAACTCTCTACAAAAGTCCAAGTTGCACTCCATACATGCAAGATTCTACAAGAAAATTGGGATAGAACTCTGGCACTAATTATTAAGGTACATTCTGAATTCCTCTCACATTTTGGTATCTCCATGTAAATTGTTTGTATATACACCTTTGGCATTATTGTCAAAAAGGGGGAGAAAGAATATGAAAGGGGGAGAAATAGGAGAAATATGAGGAGATATAAGATATTTGTATATGATATGATATGTATACTGTATGGGGGAGACATGAAATGTATATACAGCAGAATGACAAAGATAAATTTTGAAAAATCAAAATTAGAATTAACATGATTTTGTATATAAGTTTTGGACAATAAGTGTTTTTGTCACTAATGCCAAAGGGGGAGATTTTTGGCATTAAGTTATGATTGTCATTAGTGACAACACTTATTCAAATTCTATATGCTTACCGAGAAATCCATGGTGACCGAGCTTCTTAGTGCTTACCAAGTTATCAATTCTTGTGATATGAAGCCAGTGTTAACTGAGTGATTAGATGAGCAGTGTTTACTGAGTGCTAGCATGGTAAACATGGAATTCAGTTTCTACCGAGTGACACAATATCTACCGAGTCTCCAGTGTATACTGTGTTCAAAACTATGATTGAGTGGTTAGTATGGACCGAGCCTCCACTTCTACCAAGTGCATGACGATGCTGAGTAATGCAATGGATTCCATGTATCAAAAAGTCACCAAGTTAGTTTATAGAAACCTTGTAACTATATTTGGTTCAACTTAGTAATACTTGTGTTAACTTGTATGTTAGCTAATTTTGTAATTATTTTATTGGATTGATATACAAGTAATGTTTTGTATCACATCCAACAGAGAAGTGTGTGCATGGAAATATATGAAAAGTGTATGTGCATATGCGAAGATGCATGGAAAGTAGAGATAAGTGAATTACAAAGGGCTACAATAGTATAAGGAGCAATAGAGACATATTTATCATAGAAGGTGATTAGTACATCAAGGAATCTCAATCAAAAAATTTAGTTGCAAGTAATAGATCTATTGTTTCATCCTAACAGGTGAATCAGCATCAAATCCTTTAACAGGGTAGACTTAACAGTCTTTTGTAAAATCTCTTAACCAAGTGCATACTTCATTGTATGTTTATCCTCTAACAAGGTGGACCTAGCAGTCCTAATTGCTCCTAATAGGGTAGAACATTAGAAGTGATCATTGTAAGCCTTAACCGGCCAACTTTATACTGCAGTATTGAAGTTTTGTGGGTATCATCCCCACCCCAATTTTACTTTCTATTTGGAAGGTTTCTGGGTCACCAAATCATTTTGTTCAAGTGTTATGAATGCTTTTATGTTTTTAGTTTCTCATGCATGCAATTAGATCAATGAACTAAATGTTATTTGGAATATTGTTAAGATCTACAATTTGTAAAAAAATTTTGAAATTACCTATTCACCCCTCCCCTCTCAGTAACTTGGCTAGTCTTGAATATTTCCAACAGTAAGGACTTGTGAGAAATTTTTGCTTGATGCTGGAGGAGATAGCATAGAGGAAGGCCTAGAAGTTCTTGAGGATGAGTTGGATTTTTCAAATGGATTTTCTATAATTATAGAATAATTACAGATTAATGGAGGATTTTTGGGGGCACTTGAGGGAGAAGCCTTCAAAGAAGACACTGAATTTGTAGAGATGTTCCATGAGGAGACTCAAAACATTATAATTTTTTATCCTAGCATGGAGATGCACAAGTGGAACCAAAGGTGTAGTTTGGTATCTTGATGGGTGAGAAGATGTATCATGAAGAAGCATTGTTCACATTGATGAAGGAGATAAATGCTAAGTGCAAGATGAAGTTTCATGGGGTAGCATGGTTCCTAGAAGACTTATATTTTCCAAAGGTCAAGATGAAGGCCTAATGTTTTACTCACATTTATTTATTTGGAGGTTTCAAATAGTACTTGGAAAATTTTTGAAGTTGTGGAGTATGGTGTAAGAGTATAGTAGGGCTTAGGTAAGTTAGTTTCAAGTTGAGTTGGTTGCTGGATGTGATAGATTTGTACAAGTAAGGTGTAGTCTCTAAAAAAAAGGGTAGGTCAGAGAATTATGGGAGGTCTTTTTAAACTTTCTATTCACAATTTTCTTAAAAAAAATTGTGTTTTCCCGGTCGGTGCAGGGGGTTGGCCATGAAATGTATGTAAAGGAGAAACATTATATTTTCTATGTAAGGATAGGACATTTACCCATTTTCTTTAAAAAATTATGCCCTTTTGTAGATAGATTTGAAAACCAACCAGGGCCAAGGACAAAAGGCCTAGAGGACACTAGGGTAACTGAATAGATCCAAGGGGGAGTGAATGAAAAACATGACCTTGCATGGTATTTTTTCATTGTAATAAGACCTTAATGATTATTTAATTATGTTTTAAATATGTAAATTGATCACTTTGTAAAAGGATCGACATTCTAAGCCTTGATGGAATTTAAGGGTTAAAGTGTACCTTGGGGTCATTTGGGGATCCTAAGGTTGGTCAAGTGGTTTAATGACCTATAAGGTCCATGATGACTTTAATATGGCCAATAAAGCCATTAGAAATGTTGTAAATGCACAAGAAGTGCAAAAAATGTAAATTGTCAAAAATTGGCAAAAATAAGCCTTTGAAGGCTACAATGAGGGTTTAAGAGGGGTTTAAGGTATTTAATGCTAGGTTGGGATCCTAAAGACCTTTTACAAGTTGATATGAATGTTCAAGAAATAAATTTTGTCAAATTTCACAACTATGTTGTCAACTAGAAAACAAATATAAACAATAAACTAAATGTATAACAATCATTAATTGACTGTAGGTTTTTTCAAGTAGTTGGCCAGCGGTGGAAAGGTTCTTTCAGCATTGGTATGAAAGAGTTAGATAGTGAAGTAGGAGAGGATAGGAGGGGCCAAGATATGGCATGCCCTACCAGATCCACCTTGCTCAACAACATGCGGAAGGAACAACACACAATAGTGAGAGAGAGAATGTAGATACTTTTCATACATATATTATGTTCAAATAGATTCATACATGCTAGGTTGTAAAGCAATCCTAGTTTCAGCCATATATTATAATGAAGTACAAAACTCCTCAAACATGAAAGGATCTACCAAATATCTCTAACTTCTAGCTCTATCTTCTAAGTCCAACTCTCTCTGAACTGCCTCCTAAACTCTAACCAAACAGCTACATTTATACAAGAGGCTACCAAACTGAGTTGGCCTTCAGATCCATAATTAATGGAAGGAATGACTAGATCTAGGTCCACACACTTCCAAATGATGGATACCAACATTAAATCCATGACCCAAATTAAATGCACAAGTTGGCCTCAATAGAAACTCAAAAGAAACCCGTCGATAAGAAAAGCCAACTGAGTGCCAGACAAGCATCACCGAGCACTAGGGAAATAACCGAGCACCTGAGAGATAACTGACCAATGTTGGTGAACAAAGGAAACCAAGCAACACTGAACCAACTCACTTAAAGAAGGAACTGATCAACATAAACAAACTCAAATATGTTTTTGGTGACACAGGATTGCCAAGGACCCGAGATGCTCCTACATCAGACACTTGGGGTTATTTGAAATTATTCTCTAAATCATTGAATAGGCATGATCTAAGGTGCATCCAACTCAGACTATGAAATCCATGAACTATCTTCATTCAGTCTATTCTTCCACTTTACCAGATATTCCATATATTGTTTACCTCTTGTACTTTTGCTAACTCTTTGCTCCAGAATCTACTCAACTTCTTCATTCTACTTCTTAGGATATTCCATCAGTATTGTCATGTCTTCATTAGGTTCATGATACTCATACAAATTAGTAATATTGAATATGGGTGATATGTCCATGTCATCAGGTAACTCAATCTCATATGCATTTCCACTGTCAAATTTCCTCAAAATCTTCCAAGGTCCAAACTTCTTCATTTTCAAGTTCCCATATGTTTCAATAGGAAAATTGACTTTCTTCAAATCAACCATCACTCCATCACAAACATCAAAAGTCTTATGTCTTCTTGATCTATCAGCTCTATCTTTGTATTTCTGATTACTCATTTCCAGCTTGTGTTTCACATCTTCATGTAGTGTCTTCATGTACTCAGCAAATTTTAGTCCTTCAACACTTCCTTTTCTTTCATCATCAATGTCTCTCAAATCAAATATACCTCTTAGTAGTATTCCATTTACAATCTAAAAAGGTGTTTTTCCAGTAGTCCTATTCACTGAATTATTGTATGAAAACTTTTCTTGTGCCAATACAGAATCCCAATTACTCGACGTGTCTCCAACTAAACATCTCAAAAGATTACCCAAACATTTATTCAAAACTTTTGTCTATCCATCAGTTTGTGGGTAAAATGTAGAACTATATTTCAACTTGGTGCCAAACTTCTTCCAAAAGGTCTTCCAAAAGTATCCAAAAAAATTTCTATCTCGGTCAGAGATAATACTCCTTAGTAATCCATGTAATCTGATAATTTCCTTAAAGAAAATATCTGTTACATGTACTACATCTTATGTCTTTCTACAAGGTATAAAATGTGTCATTTTAGAAAATCTACCGACAATCACAAATATAGAATCATTGCCTCTTACTGTCTTTGGTAAGCCAAGAACAAAATCCATACTGATGTTACTCTAAGGTTTCTCAGGTACAGAAATCAGTGTATACAATCCAGTGTTATAACTTACTACTTTTGTAACTTGACAAACTCCACAACTTTTCACAAATTTATGAACATCTTTATACAACTGTGGCCAAAAGTACTTCTCCTTAAGAAAATTCAATGTTTTATCAACACCAAAATGTCTAGCCAAACCACTACTATGTTTCTCCTTTATCAAGTTAGTTCTCATTGCTCCTTTTGGTATACACAACTGAATACCTTTAAACAACATACCTTCTTGAATAAAATATTCATCCCATTTAGTACTTGGTTGATCTTGAATAGGTTCTTTTCACTTTCTCCACGGCTCAGAAAAATCAAGATCAAATTCATAAGAGTCTCTCATGACAACAAAGCCTAGAAATTTAATTTTCATCTTAGTCATCAAAGATCTTCTTCTACTCAATGCATCAGTAACTCAGTTAGTGACTCCACTCTTATGCTTTATCACAAATGTATAACTCTACAAATACTCAACCCATTTCATATGTCTCTGATTCAACCTATTCTGACGACCCAGATATTGTAAATCCTTATGATTGGTATACAACACAAATTCACTTGACATCAAATAATGTCTCCATTTCTTCAATGCTTGAACAATAGCATAGAATTCTTGATCATACACAGAATATTTCCTTTTTGCATCATTCAAATCTTCACTAAAGAAAGCAACAGGTTTACCTTCTTGACTCAATACAGCTCCAATTGCACTACCACTTGCATAACATTCCACTTGAAATACCTTAGTGAAATCATGCAATGCCAAAATAGGCAATTTAGCAACCTTCTGCTTTAGAGTCTCAAAACTTTTATTAGCTCCATGTGTCCACTTTGTAACACCCCATCTATACTTAAAGCTAAAAGATGAAACTAGAGAAGATTCAACCATAAACAAAACCACATAGAACCATAGTAATTTTTTTTTTTAAACTACAAACTGAAACATATAATCATAGTAACTGCTTCAAAGAGCTTTATAGTTTTCAACTAAATTACATCAGACTAATAAGAATACTCTTTATTCAAAGACTTAGTTTCAAAAATAAAATTTCCTTCTTAACCAATCCTTTACATTCTAGGAATAGTTCTGATAACTAAAAAACCAAGAAATGATTTGCTTCCCATAAATCTTAACAACTGCTATCCACTGTCCCATACTCATTGATTTATCCATCTAAAACCTAAAAATCAAAAGTAAACACAAGCACAAATGGAAAAAGGGCTCAATCACATTGATTAAGATAACGAATCATCTCCAAAATTCTGCAACCATAAAAGTCAGTATAATATAACAATTATGCAGATTAACAAACAAATGTTATTGAAATCTAGTAACATAATTCCATTCTTTTACACCAAAATCATCAAGCACTGTATCTCTTTCTAACAGAAATAAACTCACAAAGAAAATGACAAAGTAGTGATCCAATAGTTCATGGGTGTCCACATAAGGACCTATGCTATGTATCCGTAAGGAAACCTCGTAGTAATCCATTATGTCTGGTGAAACCATAATGTTTTATCTTATTAATTGAAACCCATATCCCTTGAATTTATAATTATCACTTTATTAAACAACTGACAAAAATTCTTTCCCATAAGGATATAAACTAGTGTCAGTCACAACTGACATAAATTCTATCACCACAAGGTACTAGACTAGTGTTAGCCCCCAATGTAATGATCATACTTGCATTATCTCAAAACACTTGATCTAGCAATTAATGATTGAAATGAAATGAACTACATTACACCATTTCACTAACACTCCATTACTATTGCATCAATTTATAAAATTGAAATAGCAATCAGAAATCCATTTAGATCCATGTTTCCTTTTTCCTTAACATACATTCTTAAACATGATGTTTCTCAAAAGAAGAAAAGATCACAATACTTTATCCATCACAAATCCAATCAAATAATAATCTCCACATTAACTAAGAATTATATCTGAAACTGCAGAATAAAATGTCCATATTGAAATCATGATTCCATTGAATAGACAAGAACTAAAATAATCATATATCAACTGAATCAACACAACACCCATCGCTTTTAACAACATACAAACTTGCCATAACCGATTTATTATAAACTAATTTTCCATACATCCTGCTCTATTAATTACAAGTTTATACCTTTATATACATGTTGGCGTATGTACATGTATACACCATGGCTTGTGTATACATATACATATCCCAGTAGGTGTGTGTGTGTGTATATATATATATATATATATATATATATATATATATATATATATATATATATATATACAAACTTGTAATTAATAGGTCAGAATGATAAACATAGCATCTATTATATACATGTTGGCATATGTACATGTATATATCACAGCTTGTGTATACATATACATATCCCAGCAGGTATATATAAACATATATAATTATATAACGTAACTTATCATCCACAAAAGTTCAAGCCCATAACTACACATTGAACAAAACCATACTAATCATCTCAGTCCTATCAAAACACATCTACCTTATAACACTACTGAATCTACTGAATACATAAAAGAATGACAGAATAATAAGAACCATCTTCTACATCTAAACAAAATACCAAAGTGGTTTTCCTTACTGACAGAAAATGATAATAATTGACTTTCCTAAAAATTCCTAACATTTCCTAATGTTGATACAAACTATTTTTCACACTGTTGTTTATTTATGAAGAATCATAGAGCTCGTAGTCAAGATTTCGTATAACCAAAGATATCCACATTTTCACTATTGATTGAAATAGACAGTGACAACACCCATTTGACACAACAAACATTGATACCAGATTCTGTATATAACAGTGATGAGAATACCCAATTTCACTTTATGACTAAAAAAAAACTCTTACAAGTTGTAAACATACTGTTGATACAGTATTCCTAACAACAAGAACAGTATGAGAATACCGTTGAAGAAGCTATAAACAAAAACTCATTCTATGTTTCAAACTGCATGTATAAGCTGATACTCATTCCCAATTAACCCCCTTATTACTGACCAAAGAAAAAGTAAACATTGACACAAACATACTATGGAATAACCATATATCAACTACAACAACTATATACCCCATAGTTTGGCACAAACTAAAATAAAACACTGTCAACTTCATACCCAGACTCAATGAAAACCCATCAACACATTATGCCCAAAAATAGCATATAAGAACA
>BSBK01014206.1:60000-65389 GCA_027943335.1 Chamaecyparis obtusa
AAAACATCTTGGCACCCTTCACTTGATCAAACAAATCATCGATGCGAGGCAAAGGATATCTATTTTTGATGGTAGCTCTGTTTAGTAGTCTATAGTTGATACATAGCCTCAAAGATCCATCCTTCTTCTTAACGAAGATAACAGGTGCTCCCCAAGGTGAGACACTAGGTCTAATAAGCCCCCTTCTCAAGAAGTTCCTCAAGTTGAACCTTGAGTTCCACTAATTCTTGAGCGGTCATGCGATAAGGAGTCTTGGAAATTGGTTCGGTTCCCGGCAAAAGATCAATCCTAAAATCAATTTCTCTTTTAGGTGGGATTCCTGGAATCTCTGTAATAAATACATCTAAGAATTCTTTCAAAATTGGATGATCTAAGCTGGTGTTCCAAGCAACTGGTTCTTCAAAATCATTGATAGAAATAGCAAACAATTTGCATCCCTTTTGTAAACATCTTTGAAGTTGCTTAGCAGAAATAGTTCTGACTGACATAGGCCTCTTAACACCTATAATAAATTTGACGGTTCTATTATCATCGATACATCTAACGGTCTTCTCTCTACAATCGATGATAGCGTGGTGTTGATCTAACCAATCGATACCCAGAATAATGTCATAAGAACCTAAAGGAATAACCCTAAGGTTAACTATAGTAGTAAAAGCCTTAAATTGGACCTTACAATTTTCAGCTATAAACCCGATTCAACCTTAGTCCTTGATGCTAACTTGACTTGCCATGCCAATTTAGCTTTACTCATAGGAATTCCACATTGCTTAACCAAATTGGAAGAAATAAAAGAGCCAGTGGCACCAGAGTCAAATAAAATAGAGATCTTCTTACCTTGGTAATTACCTCTAGCTTCAATCATAGTGTTCTGATGATCTGCTTGTTTTTGATCCATAGTAGCAAAGATGTGATGATTCCTTCTAGAATCACTAACAGTAGCCTCAAAACCTGTGGCTTTAGACCTGACCTAACTATTGCCTTAAATGGGACAATTCCATTGCAAATGCCCCAATTACCCACATTGCCAACACTCTGCTCCTCTCTTGGTACTTTTATCCCATGATGAGTTCGCTAGAGGTGATGCATAACTCTATTGTACACTCTGAGTTGGTTTAAAGGACTTAGGTTGCTTAGGAACCTTGAAACTCTTGTTTGATTTGGAAAACTTTTCAAACTTCCTCTTCTAAAATTTACCACTCGATCCATTGGAAACTACCTTGAAATTATCTTGATAAGGTTTCTGATTCTTCCCACTGCTTTGAGCTGGTGGATTCACTGATCCTTTGGTTGAAAATCTTGACTTCAATTCTATGAGCTTGGCTTGATCAGTAGCTTCTTTCACTGTGTTAGGTTTGAAAGTTCTCACTTCTCTAATTTTAGGGTTCAAACCCCTAATGAAGTGTTGTACCAAAGGCTTATCATTCTCTAACCAACCAGAATATTTCTTCAGTTGGAAAAACCTCCTCTCATACATTTCCACCATTGAGCTGCCTTGAGAAATACTGAAGAATTCTTCAGATCTAGTTTGCTACCAATAATCCAACATGAATCTCTCGCAGAATCTTTCTACGAAGAGCTCCCATGTAACTTGAGAGATAAGAATTCCAAGTTTCTCTAGTTCCATATTCCACCATATGGAAGCAAAGGATCTTAGCTGCATTACGGTCCAACAAACCTTCACATTACCATGATAATCATGGAGAATAAAACACCTTTCGATGTTCAAGAGCCATGCTTTAGCTTCAACACCACCCTCTGTTCCATTGAAATATGGTCCTTTGAGCTTAGAAAGGTCTTTTAACTGAGTCCTAATAACAAGATCTTCTACTATAGGGACTCGTATAACATGAGCATTTGCTACACCAACTGGAACATTGTTCCTTGCTTCAATGTTATCCAACCTCTCAAGGATCCGTTGGAGAACTTCAACCTGAGGTACCTCTCAATCTTCCTGATCCATTCCTATTAAAGGATCAACTTGTTCATCACCAAGTATTCCTTGGTGACCTCATCCTCTTCCTCAGCCATGACCATGATCATGTCATCCACCCCTACCTTTGCCTAAATCAGCATCAACTGGGTCACAATGTCTTTGTGCTCCTCGTGTAAAAGGAGGCATGCTTGAAATCCTATAGAAAAGATCAATAAAAAATCACTAACGGAAGCATAATGATAAAACCCCTTATCTTTTAAACCCTCAAGCCCTGAGTGTTTAAACTTGGGCTCTGATACCAAATGTAATACCCCATCTATACTTAAAGCTAAAAGATGAAACCAAAGAAGATTCAACCATAAACAAAACCACATAGAACCATAGTAAATTTTTTTTTAAAACTACAAACTGAAACATATAATCATAGTAACTACTTCAAAGAGTTTTATAGTTTTCAACTGAATTACATCAGAGTAATAAGAATACTCTTTATTCAAAGACTTAGTTTCAAAAACAAAATTTCCTTCTTAACTAATCCTTTACATTCTATGAATAGTTCTGATAACTAAAAAACCAAGAAATCATCTGCTTCCCATAAATCTTAACAACTGCTATCCACTATCCCATACTCATTGATTTATCCATCTAAAACCTGAAAATCAAAAGTAAACACAAGCGCAAATGCAAATAGGGCTCAGTCACATTGATTAAGATAACGAATCATCTCCAAAATTCTGCAACCATAAAAGTTAGTATAATATACCAATTATGCAAATTAACAAACAGATGTTATTGAAATCTAGTAACATAATTCCATTCTTTTACACCAAAATCATCAAGCACTGTATCTCTTTCTAACAGAAATAAACTTGCAAAGAAAATGACAAAGTAGTGATCCAATAGTTCATGGGTGTCCACATAAGGACCTATGCTATGTATCCGTAAGGAAACCTCGTAGTAATCCATTATGTCTGATGAAACCATAATGTTTTATCTTATTAATTGAAACCCATATCCCTTGAATTTATAATTATCACTTTATTAAACAACTGACATAAATTCTTTCCCATAAGGATATAGACTAGTGTTAGTCACAACTGACATAAATTCTATCACCACAAGGTACTAGACTAGTGTCAGCCCCCAATCTAAGGATCATACTTGCATTATCTCAAAACACTTGATCTAGCAATTAATGATTGAAATGAAATGAACTACATTACACCATTTCACTAACACTCCATTACTATTGCATCAATTTATAAAATTGAAATAGCAATCAGAAATCCATTTAGATCCATGTTTCCTTTTTCCTTAACATACATTCTTAAACATGATGTTTCTCAAAAGAAGAAAAGATCACAATACTTTATCCATCACAAATCCAATCAAATAATAATCTCCACATTAACTAAGCATTATATCTGAAACTGTACAATAAAATGTCCATATTGAAATCACGATTCCATTGAATAGACAAGAACTAAAATAATCATATATCAACTGAATCAACACAACACCCATCGCTTTTAACAACATACAAGCTTGCCATAACCAATTTATTATAAACTAATTTGCCATACATCCTGCTCTGTTAATTACAAGTTTATACCTTTATATACATGTTGACATATGTACATGTATACACCACGGCTTGTGTATACATATACATATCCTAGCAGGTATGTATGTATATATATATATATATATATATATATATATATATATATATATATATATATAAACTTGTAATTAATAGTTCAGAATGATAAACATAGCATCTATTATATACATGTTGGTGTATGTACATGTATATATCACAGCTTGTGTATACATATACATATCCCAGCAGGTATATATAAACATATATAATTATATAACGTAACTTATCATCCACAAAAGTTCAAGCCCATAACTACACATTGAACAAAACCATACTAATCATCTCAGTCCTATCAAAACACATCTACCTTATAACACTACTGAATCTACCGAATACATAAAAGAATGACAGAATAATAAGAACCCTCTTCTACATCTAAACAAAATACCAAAGTGGTTTTCCTTACTGACAGAAAATGATAATAATTGACTTTCCTAAAAATTCCTAACATTTCCTAATGTTGATACAAACTATTTTTCACACTGTTGTTTATTTATGAAGAATCATATAGCTCACAGTCAAGATTTGGTATAACCAAAGATATCCACATTTTCACTATTGATTGAAATAGACAGTGACAACACCCATTTGACACAACAAACATTGATACCAGATTCCGTATATAATAGTGATGAGAATACCCAATTTCACTTTATGACTAAAAAAAAACTCTTACAAGTTGTAAACATACTGTTGATACAGTATTCCTAACAACAAGAACAGTATGAGAATACCATTGAAGAAGCTATAAACAAAAACCCATTCTATGTTTCAAACTACATGTATAAGCTGATACTCATTCCCAATTAACCCCCTTATTACTGACCAAAGAAAAAGTAAACATCGACAAAAACATACTATGGAATAACCATATATCAACTACAACAACTATATACCCCATAGTTTGGCACAAACTAAAAGAAAACACTGTCAACTTCATACCCAGACTCAATGAAAACCCATCAACACAATATGCTTGAAAACAACATATAAGAACATGTAGTTTGAATGCTTCCACTAATCATAACCACCATAAACTAAATAGACTTCTTAATCCATCCAAGAAGAAACACCGGTTCATGACCAAAACTCACAGAGTATACAATCATAATACCTTCCATTCATCAACTCACTAATAGCGTAACTAAAAAATCTAATATTTCATTTGCAGAAAATAAAATGGAAATAGACGATAAGGTGAGAGAATGCCCCTACCTAGTATTTATGTGGGGAGGTATCCAGAGACCGAAATGCCAAAGCTAGCCCCTACCTAGTGAGCTTCATAGACAATCCCTAATCTCAACCACGAAGATCCCTTTCCACTAATTGCCAAAGTGTCATGCAAAAGAAAAGCCCACAACGCAAATATAGAGATGACAGTATGAAACACAAAACTTCCCAAATGATCATGAACAGAAGGGTATAACTTGCCATGAAAACCCCTTTCCATTCCAAGAAACTTATCATATAAGATATAACAGAGAGACAGATCCATTACTAACTGTTTACCCAAACTGTCGCATAATAACATGGTGAAAAATGGAGTCATAATTCAACTGCAACTCCTTTACCAGAGCTAGTGGCCGACATCAAATGCAAAAATGAATTTCATCGATGAGTTCATTCAATGTGAACTTATCTCTTGCAATAAACACAATACATTCCCTACCAAATGTCCATCAAAGTACAATCCCATTACCTAAAAATAGCTTAAACCCCACTAACACCACTATGCGATGCAAGTGCAATTAAACCCTGTCGATAAGTCATGTCTTCGAGCCAGATCATAA
>BSBK01014207.1:0-31506 GCA_027943335.1 Chamaecyparis obtusa
AGATCTACACACATGCATATACATAGACACACACACACACACATGATTGTTTCTGAGGTTAAAGATAAAATTTATTTTGAAGATCTACAACTGACAAAATTCAAGGAAGATTGGATGATGGAGATTGAAACATGTTCGAGGTACAAGTTCTGAGGAAGGTTCAAGATGAAAAATCAATGATGGAGATTAAGAGGTAAAATCTATGACTGAGAAGAAAATAGTTTATCATGTCTATTTAGGGAGAGAAGAGATTTAAAAGTACGTATTGCATGTGAGGAGAAGATTGTATTCATGCAAAGCTGGTCAAATAGGTTGAAGTAAGAACCAAGCAGTTCTGCAGAATACACCGAGCATCAAAAATGACATAACCTAGCATAACAGAGTTGGAGGATAAAAAGAAATTGATGAGATTATGATGGCCAAATATATTTTGAGCTTAGAATAGATCTGAATATCTTCAAAGGAAGTTTCATTTGAATCAGATCATTTACTATTTCATTCTAACCATTTCTACAGAAAAAATCTCTTAATAGAGTGGGACTTAACAATATTTATTTATTTCATTAAGACATTCAATGAATGTTGATTTTTCTCTTGTTGACCCAAGTGAATGTATGGTCACAGAGAACTGATAGTGATAGATCCTCTAATAAGGTCACACCTTACAGTGTGTTTTTGTAACCTTTAACAGGGTTGGCTCTTACCCGAGCTCACTTTAGAAGAGTGAAATTATTTTAGGTACCAGTCCCAGGTGGTTTTTTCACCTAATAGGGTTTGCACGTTAAAAATCAAGTGTTATATGTGTATGCATGAGATGATTTGTTATTTTACTTTACACATTACAATTATTGGTTTGATCGGTATATATACTAGTTAATTTTATTGACAATCGGTAAATGAATCAGAAAGACACAGTCAAATGTTTACCGATACATTTAAGTTTATTTGAAATATTTGATTTATACATCATAGAGTAGTTGGGACTATAGGATAACTAGACTTAAAACTGATTAACCCCTTCCTCTCAGTTATCTAATAGATTTACCTTTGCTGAATCATCAATGTTCATTTCTTTTGTTTCCTTGACCTTGATTTACCTTTGCTGAATCATCAATGTTCATTTCTTTTGTTTCCTTGACCTTGGTAGCCATTATTTCATCATCTTTAATATTCTCAACATGGTCTTTATCAATATTCTATAATGAGCTCATCTTTGTCAGTAGTCAAATTAATGGGATCTGAATTTCATGTATGCTCCTTGATCTCTATCTCTTGATCTAGAAAGAATATCTTTCTCCAAAGTTCATGAGTTTCATTTTGAACTTCCTCTAATTTACCGACCAGAATATTTAGTTCTCTACTTTTCACTCAAAATCTCTTTGAGTATTCTTGTACTGTTTACTTGATTCCTCTTTTAGATAAGCTGAGTACTGTAATAGCAAGGGATCTTTCCCTCATTTTCCTCTCGGATGCTAAGGCATATTTCCATCTAGAGTCAATCATTTGATATAACTCATCTGCTAAATGTGGGGCTATCTCAATAGGTGTAGTTCTAAACTTATGCAAAGTAAACACAATATCCTATTCAATTTTCTATTTTTCTTCATCATTCCATTTATCATACTTTAGTTGTTTTAAACTTGAATATCCTCCATATTTATTAAGTGTCTTAAGTGATTCATCAAGTTATTTCAATTTTGGTGCCTTATTTTGTACAACCTTGAACTGTGAAACATCCTTAGATTCGGTTTCAATGTCTTGTTGCAATTTCAACTTTCTCCTAGGCCTTCTAGTAGCATTCTTCTCTCTTATGTAAGTTTTGGGCTTAGGTGGTTCAATTTTAGCTTTCTTCTTCTCTCTCCATGTGGAGGAAGACCTTGTTGATGGTCTTAAGCTGATTAGACTAGGGGTCTCTTTGTTCATTCTAATCTTCTTTCCCTTTACCTTTGATGGTCCAACTTCATCTTCTTTAGCAGAAATTCCCAAATTCTCTAACAAATTACTAATCATCTCTACTATTCTTCCTTAGATCCTTGGGTATCATTATACCTAGTTTGATCTTATCCTTCACTTACTCATAAGTTCCATACCGATTGGCTCTCCTGTCAACTAGATTATTCAAGAATCATTTAATTTTTATTTATGTTGCATCAATATCCATTTCGTATCCCATAGGTGGTAACTAGACTGTTCTTGGTTCTACAACTCTCACTATAAATGTATCGGTATCAACTTCAAAACATATATCATCTTTTTATTGTTCCACAAGTCGGGGTGGAATTCTAAACCTCTTATGCATTTTATTTTGAAATTTACTAAGTAATGATTCATAACCATATCAAATTGTTTCCCAAACTTTGAATAAACTCATTAATTTGATAAATTATCACTTTATTTGTATTCCACACTACCTCACCGATTGTTGGAAATAAGTTCTAAAAATAGAAGAATATGAATACCTGTAATGATGCAAACTTCAATGTATTTTGTTTTGTCTTCCCAATTGTACTCATATTATCATCTAGTTGTTTCAACAATATTTCGCACAGGTCTTTCTTCATGTCCCTCTTTACAATATTGTATTCTATATCAATAGCTCCACAAGGAAAACTCTCTACCTGAGATGACTAGTAGATTCGATAAGAGATTATTTTGCATGTGACTCTCAACTTAGGATCATCAACAGTACAAAATTTTATACCTCTACCATCCCATTTGTCTTGAGTAAGCTTGCATATTTTTTTCTTATCTATTTTCTTGAAGGCTCTCAGTCTATCACTGATCAAATATTATGTGACAATGTGTAATACATCTTTGGTGATCTTCATGGGTGCATAGAGCCACATGAATTGATCATGTACTTGGATTATAACCATTCACATCCATTCTTGCTTAAAAATTTTTGCTACATGCATATCATGGACCAAACCCTTTGTTTCTAGATGTATGTGATCATATTTCAACTTTCCATTAACACACAATTTCGTGTAATTTGTGTCTATCTCTACTTGGAAAGTGTCTTCAATATTGGAATGTATGAAGGTATGAACATTTTCAATCAGTATAACTATCAATGGAATTGATAATAGGGCTCTAGATTTATTGACTTCATCTACTATGACTAGTGGTAGCTTATACTTCGGATTGATAGGGTCAATCTTCTCAACAACAATGAGATTTTGTACTTTGGGTGCCATGGATTCCTAGAAATGATCTTTCAACTAATAGGGTTTCAATTAAATAGAAATTTGATTGTCCTAACAAAGCTCAAAAAATTATCAAAAATACCTTGAATACGCTCGACAAAGCTTAGATTGTCTTGAATGACCAGTTAGATGATCTTGGTAGACTCGTATCTGCACAGTGCTTCAAATGCTCACAAAAGTGTAAGGTGAAAATAAAATAACATGATCTCTACTTATAGTTTTTCTGAATTAGGATCTCCAACGGCTATAATTTTAGCATAAAATTATTTTACCAACTCCTTTTTCACCGATTAACAATTAAACTTTCCTTTCACCGAATGGAACAAAATAACTTATGCTTCTTACCGATCAAAATGTGAAATGTCAACTTCAATCATATATCCAAATGTATCTTAATATGCTAATATGGATCTCTACACAAATGTTAGGAACCAATTTAAATAGAATTTTAATTATAATCTCCTACACATATCTTTGACCAATTAGGTGAAGATAGGTGCACCAGATCTAGAGGATATGGTGCCATTAGTTGTTCCAAGTTCAGTTCCATCATCCTAAGATTTCCTTCTCCACATTCTATTCACCTGATCTCTTTTCTCATTAATATTAACTTGAGTAGTCTCACTTGGTTGTTCCTTGGTTAGGGCTTTTCCTTAGTACCTATAGTCCTTGGATAGGTGACTGACCTTGTGACAATGAAAAAAATCCCTTCCATAATTTCTCCAAGACCTTCTATTATTCCTTCCATGCATCAACATGAAATTTGCAGCAATATGATGAACTCTCCCACATGTTGTACAATGAATTCTTGTATTGTAGTCCCATGGTATAGTTGATCCTTTTCGCTTGTTAGCAGTATTTTTTCGGTTAGGGACCCATTTCTCATTCTTTCTTTATGACCTGAAATCTTCATATTTGTGACCATATATGTTGTAGTTATTATAGTAGCCACTGAAGCCTTTATTTCTTGAATTGTTAGCAATCCTTGATCTACACACAAATTCCTTATGACCATACTTATTGAAATTATAACAATAACCATTAAAATTAGGAGTTCTTGATGGATTACCTCTTTTACTCCTATAGACATCAGCTAAGTGACTTGGTTTCCCATAATGATAACAAATAGGATTATTTGTCTTCGGTGGGATAACAACATTATCTCATTTTTCTGCTTGTTTAGAGGACTCTCCCTTCTCAGTAGTGTTATTTGTATTGAATCCAAGTCCAGAAGTATCTCTCAGTTGTCTCTGACCTCTTAGTTATTCATCCAATATGCTTAGTGTTTCTTCATTCCTTTTCAAGAATTCATTATCATCCTTTTTAGACTTTAGTTCATTCCTTAGATGTTCAATCTTAGATCTCAGTTGTGCAATCTCTCCAACTTCATGATTTTCACTGACTAGTTGGTCTATCAATTTGTAGTTAATATGTGTCAACCTCAGTATTTCCCCCATCTTTCTCATTCAGTATTGTATTAATTTCCTTTCTCTCAACTTCAACCATTATTTTGTCATCTTTAGCTTTTCTCTTTTGTTCTAGGACTTCACACATCCTTATCGATTGAGCTTCTTGTTCTCTTTTTAGTGCTTTTACCTGATCAGTTAGATTTTTGTTCTTTTTTAGTTAATTCTAATATTGCAGCTTCAGATTCATCAGACATACTTCCCTCTGACAATTCTTCAATTTCTTCAACCTGGTCTTGAGTGTCCTTCAATTGATGTGCTAGCTACTTTCTCATGTTGAGTGAATGCTTCAATTTTCCCCTCAATTTATCAATCTTATCATTATCCATCCTCAATTCCATGTACATGTTATCACTCACCCTTTCATACTTATAAATTTCTATCTCTTCATATCTTTCCTCTCAAGTGGTTAAACTTCTGAATAACTGACTTAGCTCTTATACCAATTGTTGGATTAACTATAGAAAGGTGAGTACTAGGAGGGGAGGAGTGAATCAGTACTTAAAAACATTTTTAGTTAACCTTCTTAACCATTCACCAAATTCATATCTTTGCATGCATCTCATAAATCATATAAAATATTAACAATAATCATAACTCATAACACAATGATTTTGGTATCGTAGAAATCCTTGTTAGAGGATAGAAAATGTGGTGGGGATGACACCCACAAAACTTCACTACTGCAGTAAAGAGTCTGCTTGGTTAGAGCTACAATGATAAATATTTTTGATAGCGTACCCTATTGAGAGTCTAAAGACTAGTTAAGCCTACCTTGCTAGAGGATTTTACAATTCTAATCTAAGAACTATACCTTATTAAAGGATTTAAAAAATAAGATATGTTAGGATCTTCTTGATTAAGAGACTTTACAACTCTCTTTACACACTAACTCAATACATAAATTCTCTATAGAATTTTCATCTATCTTATGCTTATCAGACTCAATATGCTCATTAACTATTTACCTCATAATGTCCTTCACTTATAATATCAAATTTGTACTCGATAGCTTCAATTCTGAATCATAAATATACTCTAGTCTTTACTAGTTTTTTACTCAGTGGCTTCTTTTCTCATCACCTTCTATCTACAATTTCTCCTTTGCATATGCACTCTCTCATAGTCATGTTGTGATCTTCACATTCAGACCATTTACACTTAAATCTAAAAGTAGTGGAAATATTCTAGAGTCATCTCTTTAAGTGGTGCTACCATTGGCTACTCCTCCAATGCATATATCTTAGTTAATTATTATTGGTGAATCTCACCTTGTAATCATGTACAATTATTGTATTTAAATCTCCAATACTCTGTCAAATAATCTCCTTGAGATTTTTTAAACCATTTTCTACTTGATGTCTAGGCTCAATATATCTGTAGATTCTCTTATGTCTGCCTGATATGTTGGGTAATACATTTTCTTGTTTCTCAATAATTGTATTATCTTTTAGTTTGGTGTACATTGTAGCTCGGTACAACTAGGTGTT
Organism: Chamaecyparis obtusa; assembly: GCA_027943335.1. NCBI lineage: Eukaryota > Viridiplantae > Streptophyta > Pinopsida > Cupressales > Cupressaceae > Chamaecyparis > Chamaecyparis obtusa. The sequence continues at coordinate 6,163 of BSBK01014207.1, forward strand.
TGGTGCTTGATTTTCCTTGCTCGGTGTTTTCTCCTTATTGCCTTTACCTAAAATTGTCTTTCCTTTATTTCCTTTATTGACTAGCTTAATAGCTTTACCGACTTGACTTTCCTTCTTTTCCAAATGAATATGACAATCAATATGACTTTATCATAACTAATAACAACAAAATAACTCTTAGGAGTATCAGTTGAGCTCCCATCAAGAAAAGAAAATTGTGAAGAATAAAAAATTGAGCTAGCGTTAGAAAAGTATGTTAGAAGGAACCATTCATCAACTCAAGTAATTGCAGATAAGAATGTAGGAGTCATGACAAGAAGTAATTTGAGAGAGAATACATGTTTGATATATGAATTTGAGCCTAGATCAGTTAAGGATGCACTTGAAAATGAAGATTGGGTTAATGCAATGAAAGAAGAGATTGATCAAATTGAAAAGAAAAATACTTGGTCAATGGTACCAAGACCTAAGGATAAGAATGTTGTTGGTACAAAGTAGATTTTCGGAAATAAAATAAATGAAAATGGAGATGTGATAAAAAATAAAGCTAGACTTGTATGCAAAGGATACACTCAGGAAGAAGGTACTAATTATGGTGAGACATTTTCTCCTATTGCTAGATTAGGTATGAGAATTATATTTGCATATGATGCTTATAAATGTTTCAAAGTTTATCAAATGGATGTAAAGTCTACATTTATGAATGAACTAATGGAAGAAGAAGTGTAAATTGAGAAACCAAAAGGATTTGTTGACAATAGCAAGAAAAACATGGTATGTAAACTACACAAGGCACTATATGGTTTGAAAAAAGAACCCCGAGCATTGTATGAAATAATCCACTCATATATAATGATAATAGGTTTCATTAGAAATTTAGTGATAACAGTAATGTGTACTTGAAAAGTAAATCTAAAGATAAGGTACTAATTGCTGAAATCTTTGTTGATGATATCATATTTGGAGGCAATGTGTCAACATGTAAATCAATTGTTGATGAAGGGTGACCCCACAATAGTGGGTTACAGTTTTTTAGACATGCTGATTTTTGCTGAAATGACACATTTTTAATAAAATGTTATTATTTAATCCTTGAGAGGTTCCATTTGAAGGAATTAATTACAAATGGTTAGATCAAAGCCTCTTAGATAGAAAAAATATTGATATAACATCTATACTCCTCATTCATACCAGCAATGGAGTCTCCTTCACACCTATTAAAATGCTGACAAAAAATCACTTTTACTTCATCTTTTGGGAGATCAAATGAATCCTTTTGAAAAACATATTTATGTAGTAAGGTACTATTGACAAAAATATTTCCAATGATTATAATGTTAATATACATTAAGTTTATTATGACTTTGTATTTTTAGTTTTACAAAATATAGATATTTCACCATATGTCTACCTCTATGTTTGATGCTTATGGAAAAATTGTAAATGAGAGAAACAAAATTATGAAAAATATCTATGCCCTAGGTATTTAAGTTCTCTTTCTATCAAAAAAAATAAAATGAAATTGGACAAATACACGATAAGTCATAAGCTATATAGTCAAGGGATGTCGAAATTATGGTTTAGTCAACTTCAAACATTAATAAAATATGTAATAATCATGATAATATCATCAAACTAATTGCATTCCCTCTATATGATTGTTAAAAAACTAATTTCAAAAGAATCACATTGATATCTATTTTAGGAAAAAAATTATGCTCTATGAAAACAATGTAACTCTTTGAAAATGATGTTTTCATAACATACTAGTTTTCATGGGAAAAAGAAAAAACTATTCAAATCAATAGAAAAAATAAATAAATAAATAAATATATATATATATATATATATATATATATATATATATATATATATATATATATATATATATATATATATATATATATATATATATATATATATATATATATATATATATATATATATATATATATATATATATATATATATATATATATATATATATATATATATATATATATATATATATATATAGAATCTAGACATAAAATCCTGAAAGACTCCAATTTACTTCATCTTTTGATTTTAAATGGTTTAACAACAATATGCATTTCAATCTTCTTCTTTTTTCAAAATGTAGAGTTCAGTGTCTGTTCAGGCAAAAAAGTGTAACCCACTATTGTGGGTTCACCCTGAAATGAGAAAGGAATTTGAAATGTCAATGATCAGAGAGATCCATTTTTTCATTGGATTGCAAATTCAATAGATCAAGGATGGCATATACATAACATAGTCAAGATACATCAAAGAGATCCTGAAAAATTTTGGGATGGAAGACTCAAGACCAGTTGGTACACCAATGATTACTATCTGCAAATTATCAAAAGAATATGACTCTACTGAGGTGAATGAAACTTTGTACAGATCTATGATTGGTAAGCTACAATATGTTGTTCATAGTAGGCCTAAAATTGATCATGTTGTTGGTATTGTGGATAGATTTTATTCTAATCCTAAAGAAACACATGACTACTGTGAAGAGAATTTTTAGATATCTAAAAGGAACCGACGACTATGGATTATGGTACAAAAAGGATGGATATTTTGAATTGAAAGTGTATACTGATTCTAATTGGGCAGGTAATGTGGATGATAGGAAAATTACAAGTGGAGGAGCTTTCTTCTTAGGAGAAATATTAGTGACATGGATAAGCGAAAAGAAAAGTTGTATTTCACAATTAATTGCTGAGGTAGAATATGTTGCTACTACAATTAATTGTTCTAACATTGTTTGGATAAAAAAACTACTTGAAGGGATACAAGAGGAGATAGATGGCCCTATGACAATCTATTACGATAATACTAGTGTTATAAACATTTCAAAGAATCTGGTGATGCACTCAAAGACAAAACACATATCAATTAAGTATCACAATTTGAGAGAACAAGCTCATGAAAAATAAGTGAAGCTGACATATGTGAAATCCAAGGAACAACTTGTTGATATATTCACAAAGATATTACCTAAGGATAATTGTGAGTACCTCAGAGGTAAACTAGGGGTCATTCCACTCTCTAATGTTCATTAGAGAAAGATGCAGTTTGCATCAATTCATGCTTTATCAAATTATTTATTTGAGAGTTGATGTAGATTTTCACTCTTTAGGAACACCCTAAAGTTATGAGAAAGATATGAAGAAACAAAATTAATTGGTATAGGAAAGGTACAAGGTACAACTAAAAGGATAGTTATTTTTAGGTTAAGGTTTTGTAGGTATCTTTGGAATTGTTCTCAAAGGGGAGAGAATGAATTGAGAGATGTTGGAATAGATATGACGAAGGGGGGGAGAATGAATGAGGGTAAGAACTAATTAATGAAGACAAGATACCCAAGGGGGATAGATATTAAAGAGGGAGACATAAATAAACAATGAATATTATTGATATTTATGGTATATTTCAGATGTGAGATGTGAGATATAGAAGATGTGTTTCCATCAATGCCAAAGGGGGAGATTGTTACCCCAACTGATATTGAGATAATGATAATGAACAAGGTTAGTAACCAAGCAATGAAAGGTATGTAGAAGGATTGGATCAATTTTTATGTTTTCATTGATGTCAAGCCTATTGACTTATTGATTTATGCAAGTTTCAATATCAATCTGAAATATGTGATAAAATGGTTGGTAAAGATAGAAGATGTAATAAAGAAGTGACGTTAAGTATGTGAGCTTAAATGGGAAATTGTTGAATCAATCTATGACAAGGTAATATTGATTTGATTGTTTCACATGATTTAATGAAGTGTTAGAATGATGCACAACTCAGTTATATTGTTCGGTAATAAAAGACTGAAGTTGTGAAGTGAAAAAAAAAGGAAATAGTCCATTCTACTGAGTTGAAATGGTTGTAAGTGTTAGAATGATGCACACCTCAATTATATTGTTCGGTAATAAAGGACTGAAGTTGTGAAGTGAAAAAATAAGGAAATAGTCCATTCTACTAAGTTGGAAATGGTTGTTGATAAGTAAAGATATTGGTCAGTCATAGTTAACTGAGTAGAAATACTTAATTGAGTAGATGAAGTTGGTTGATTAAATAAGAAATCAAGTAATAGAAGACATTGGATGATAATCTGGAATGATCTAGAGGATTCTAAGGAAGGAAAAAAGTCAATTAATGAAATTAACAGATAAAAAATGTTAGGAAAAGATAAATGGTGAAGATTTAGTGATTGATTTGAGATCTAAGAAAAGTTCAAGTTCCAAGGTGATAGATATAGTTGGAAATATTCATAAAACATGTTACCCGGGCTACAAATTTGATTGAATGGATGACATTAAGCGGTGAATAGGATTAAGCAGCAATAATTGTCTATATAAAAGATGATCATGATGATCATATTGTTGATGTCGATGTTGAATTGTTGATTTTCTGATAGACAAAGCAGATAGTTGAATTAGTATAAAAGAGTACACTGAGAATAATAGAGTTGAAGAAAAGTGTGAATTAATTGAGGGAAAGCATTGAGATGAAGAGTGTATGTTGATAAATTAGAAATGAAGAGTTTGAAGAAGACAAATGAGCACATAGGAGATCTAATAAGAAAAGGTAGTTGCAAGCATATTCTATCAAACCATTTCACTGTTACTTTGTAACCATTATAGAAGAAAATCTCTTAACTGAGTGGATTTAATAGTCCTATTTCTAAATCTTTTGTAAGTTGGCATTCAAAAGAATGTTGTAAGTCCTCTAATAAGGCCACTCATTATATGGTGATAGATCTAGTCTATCTTTGGTGAAAATCCCCTAACAGGGTCACATCTAGAAAATGTGTTTGTAGTCTTTAACATGATTGGATCTTAACCAAGGTCACTTTAGTAGAGTGAATTATTTTGTGGGTGATAATTTCTATCATGGTTTTTACCCAAATTGTGTTTCCACATTAAATAATACTGTTGATGTGTGATTGAATGTTTTTCATGTTATTTACTGATTTTTTGATGCATATTGCTATAGTTGTTTGAATACTTAAATATGATTATAAAGATTAGTTACCGAGAATTTTTTAAGGTTACAAATTTTTAAGGTACCTAAGATAACTAGTTCTATAAGTGATTCACCTTCCCTCTCAATTATCCAACATCCTTATGCAATAAAATCTATCTCATTACAACACCAATGACTTACTCACCATCACTACATTAATTATCATCAGTTATGACAACAATCTCCCCCTTTGGCATTGATGGAAACACTCTCTCTTCATGTCTTCATGGCAACACTCTCAGCAATACCGACAACACTAGGACCAAAAAAATGTTCCCCTTTTTGAATAACACTTGATCTTGCAATTACTCCGCCTTACACTAAACTTCTTCACTTCTAAACAATCCCCTTTACTTAGGTTCTCTCCCATACATTATCTCTTTATATACATTCTCTCCCTCTTTGACAAAATTTCCAAAGAATTCAAACACATATGAAATCTAATTTTCTATACTATGACTCAACAAAACACATCACAAACAACTCCCCCTAAGGAGTAGCCTCACTACATCAATCCAATCATAAAGACATTCACTCTAATACACTTGGATTGATGCATCTACATCGCTTAATTCACAATAGATAAGGGAATGACCCCTAGCTTACCTCTTAGATACTCAAAAGAATCCTTAGGTAATGTCCTTGTGAAAATGTCAACAAACTATTTCTTAGTTGGAACATACTCCAACTTTAATTCATTCTCTTATATTTGCCTCTCTAAGAAAATGATACTTGATAGCTATATGCTTAGTCTTAGAGTGCATCACTATTTTTTTGAAAATATTAATGGCACTTGTATTGTCACAATAGATAACCACTAGTTCATTTACCTTTTCCTGAATTCCATCCAAATTCTTTTTAAGTCACATAATTTGTGTACAATTAATTTTACAAGTAATATATTTAGCTTCAACTATTGATTGTGATATACAATTCTACTTTTTTCTTGTCTAGGATACAAGCCTATCTCCAAGAAAGAGTGCACCTCCACTTGTGCTCTTCCTATCATCAACATTTCATCCCCAATCTACATGAGTAAAGAAACTTAATGTACAATAACCTTTACTTCCATACAAAAGACCATAATCTTCAGTTCCCTTAAGATATCTGAATATCCTCTTCAAAATAATTAGATGTGATTCCTTTAGATTAGAACAAAATATGGTCCTAAATCCAACTGCTTGTGTTATATCTAGTCTATTATGCACAACATATTGTAGCTTACCAATCATAGATCAGTAAATCATCTCATCCACCTATATAGTATCATCTTATTTTGACACTTTGCAACTAGTTATCAGGGGTACCAACTGGTATTGAGTCTTCCAATCCATTTATATTTTCAATAAATCTCTCACATACTTGGATTGGCTGATATTTATACCTTTTTTCAAATTTTGAACCTGCAATTCAATAAAGAAAATTGATCTCACCTATCATGAACATCTTGAATTATTTTCTCATCTCATTAGAAAATGATCTACTCATTTCTTCATTAACACCAATGTGATATCATCAACAAAAAATTATGCAATCAGTAACCTATATTTTTTCTCAATCTTTAGATATAAATTATTTTTGTCACTTGTCCTTGTAAAACCAATATGAATAAGATAAGAGTGCAACCTCTCATACCATGTTTTGGGTCCTTATTTCAATCCATATAAATATTTTTGTAATTTTCACACCATATTCTTACCTTCTTCATTTCATTTCCCTTGTTCAATGTAGAATTCTTCCAATACACCATTGAAAAAATATGATTTACATCCATTTGATATACTTTGAACCCTTTGTAAGAAGCATAAGAAAGTAGTATCCTCACACCTTCAAGTTTGGCCACAGATGCAAATGCTTCACCATAGTCGAGGCCTTCTTCTTACACATATACTTTACACACCAATATTTCTTTATTCCTTATTACTTCACCTTTCTCATTCATCTTATTCCTTATTATCCACTTAGTACCTATTACATTTTGTCCACCGGTCTGGGTACTAATGTCTAGGTCTTACTCTTCTCAACTTATTGACTTGTTCTTCCATAGCCTTCAACCAATCATCATCTTTTAATGCATTTTTTGCAATTTTAGGCTCAACTTCAGATAATAAACATGTACTTTCTCTTTCTTTCCTTCTTATCAAAACACTAGTATCTCTATCACCAATAATTTGATTTGGTGAATGATTTAGTTTAACATACCTTGGTTTAATACTAGTTATGATCTTAAAGTACCTTCTACCTCTTGTACTACTTCTTATTCATTAACTCATCTTTCCATTGGTTCATCTTTAGTTTCTTATTCCACTAGTTGCACATATACAAACCCATGATAATCATCTAGTTCTTTCTTGCTAGATTCATCATTTTGTTCAGAGAATTCATCTACTATCACATTAGCACTTTCCACTATATTTTTTATTCTTTTGTATAAATAATTATAATCTTTTCTCCTTGTGGAATATCCCAAGAATATTCCCTCATCACTTCTTGGATAAAACTTTCTTGAATGTTCATCTCTTTTTATGTAACATCTAGTTCCAAATTTTTTGAAATAAATCACACTAGCAAATCGACCATGAAACACTCATAAGGAGTTTTCTTTGTACCTTTATTCAATTGAAATCTCTTCAATGTGTAAATGAAAATACTTACCACTTCTCTCCAAAATGTTTGTTCAACACCTTTTTGAATCATCAATGTCCTAACACAATCAATGATAGATCCATTTCTTCTTTCAACAATTCCATTCTTCTGAGGTGTCCTAGGGGCTAACATATGCCTTTTGATTACCTATTCTTCACAATATGAAATAAACTCATGTTAAGTGAACTCACCTCCTCTATCCAATCTAAGACATTTCAGGGTCCTACTGGTCTCCTTTTCTACTCTTTCTTTGTATATCTCGAACATGTAAAAAGCCTTTGATTTTTCCTTAATAAAAATAACCCACATTATTTTGGAATAGTCATCAACAAGAACTATAAAATACCTATCACCATAATATTTTTGACTTATCATTGGACCACGAGATTGGTAAGAACCAAATCTAAGATACATTAAAAAGAGTAATTTTTACTGATAAAACTTGCACTAGTTAACCTTCCAAGATGACATTCTTTACACATCACATTGTGTGGCTTCACTATGTTAGGAAAACCTCTTACTATCTTCATCTTAATAGCTTTGACCAAGTTATAAAAATTAAAATCACAAAATATTTAATGCCATAACCAACAATCTTCTACCTTAGCAATTAGACAACTCTTAATTGTAGAAATCAAATGGAACAAGTTAACTTTTTTTGTTCATAGGTAGAAATTAAATCTCTTGATTTCCCAATGATCTTGAACATACCTTCATTGAATTCAAATATATATCCTTTATTATTTAACTAGGAAATACTTAACAAGTTGTATCTTAAACTATCAACCCAGTAAACATCATCACAATTTGTCTTATCCTTTAAAGCAATGGAACCTTTACCTTTATCCATACATGGAGCATCATTACCAAATATCACTGAACCACCATCACATTCCTCCATCTTAAGGAATTTGTTTCTATCACCATTCATGTGATGAGTGCATCCACTATCAATAATCCAGTCACCATTGTGATTCAAGTTAGATACTAATGCTTTTTCACATTCTTATGTGGGTTATTCCTTTAATGCGACAAAGACAATTTCTTCTTCATCTCTACCATCTAATTCTTCATCAATGCCACCTTCCTTAGCAAGGCAACATGCTTTCTTATTCTTGTCCTTGAATTTCCTTAGTTTCTCCTTCCTTCATTGTCAGGATATCTAGAGGTTGTGTCCAATCTTATTACATGAAAATCATTTCAAAGGTAGCTTACCTTTGTATTTACCTTTTCCTCTAGGTAATTTTTTGAACATAATGCTTCTAATTATTCTTGCTCTCTTTCTTTAGATAGGACAGATTCAGAAGCATTAGAGAAAAAAATGTTGAAGATCTGTTAGATATTTCTTTTCCTTTACTAGAAGGTGCAATCGTCATTGATGACTTGAAAGAAACTTCAACTTTAGGCATAATATTGTAATAATTTCTTAATTAAAATGCAGTCAACTTTACTATTAAAGCATCGAGGGTAAAAACAATAGTTACTAGAGATATGAGCTCTTGAATAACTTAAACTCTAATAACATACTGAGGTAAAAGAATTCTTAATACTTTTCTTAGCACATATTTTTGAGGAAGATTACCTCCAACACCTTTGATAGCAACATTAGCCTCTTTGATTCTTTGACTATATTTCTCTATGTTTTCATTTTCTTTCATTCTCATCTCATCATAGTTTCCTCTTAGGCTATCATCTTTTACCTTCTTCATAGAGGATCTCCACTATAGAGAGTTCTTAGCTTTTCCCACACCTCATAAGAGGTTTCCAAGTCTTTGACATCTATAAATTTTGCATCTAATAGAGTACTTACAATGGCTTCCATAGTAGCAGTATGTTATTGTCTTGTATTTAATTGATCTAGAGTTAGGATTCCTGATGGGACAACATACTTATTAACCACATGATCCAAATAATGATCTCCTATACCTTTGAAGTATAAATTCATTCAACCACATCATACTGAATAGTTTTCTCTTGTAAACTTAGGACCTTCCTTTCACATCAACTTTTGATCTTTTCCTCAAGCTGTTAAAGCTTCACCCCAATAGAGGAACCTTTTCTCTGATACCAATTATTAATACTAAGATCAGATTATTGAAAGTGGATGGGTGAATTATTATTCTACCAATTATCCAAGTCTTTATCCTTTAAAATTTTTACCACAACATTCCCAATTATACCTTCAATTGAATCAAATGAGAATCTTAATCATAAGTTCATCCACAAAATAATGAAACACTTGACATAGATATTAATCTCATGGAAAACCTATTATACACTAAGTTTGCACCTTTGTCTCAAGCTCTCGTAGTCTTGATAACCTAGTATAACATGAGAATCATCTCCAAGTGTGGGACCTATGCTAACTGAGATGAGACCTCCAGGTTCTAAGCTGGTTTATCTTAGATAATCACCTTAATTTGCTTTTAGACAAGAAAAGTAAAACTTTGGAGGGAAAGGGATAGAAGGAATGCTTGGAAAGGGAAATGACTGAAAGAAAACTACCTACTAGGTGATGCACCGAAAATAGGGTTTGGATCTCAATATAGAGGAATGGAATCAATGAAAGGCTTAGGTCTAGTAGGTCACAACTTACTGAATAGGCTTGCATAAGTGTTTCATAGGAGGGCCTAAACATAAGACAGAATCTATGACCTACAAGCAGACATTCACTTCTACAATTCGGTGTAGGATTGAGAGAAGACTATTAGGAGGCTAAAGTATGCCCACAAAAACATCTAAATCAGACCAAACACAATAAAACAAAAAATTACAAAAAGTAAGAGGGATCAGGAACCCTAAGTTGTCATTGAAAAACATACATATACTTTGATTCAATAAGAGAAGACTCAAACAAGGAAGCATAGGGACATGAAGAATTGTCACAAAATACCTCTGTAATGTCTGAATAATCAATGGGAGATTATAGAATGTGAAAAACCAGAGGGTGGGAAGAAATGCCATGGATAGCTTTCCAAGAAAGAGTCTTTCTTATTTACAAAATGAGAACTCTGAGCTTCTAAAAGCTCCAAAACAATATATACATACTCAACTGCATGCAGGCAGGAGTCAAAACTAACCTAAATAGGGTTATAGAAGATCTTTATTAAAATAATATCTAACCCTCACTAAATCAAGTCTGATCATAAATGTAACTCTACAAATATGGTCAATCAGACCTCAAGTTTGCATGCCCATCCCTGCACTACATCAACCTACAGACAAGCAACCTGGATTCATCCACTTTCCTGCACAAAGTCTTGCCATGAATACATAATTGGTACCTTTCTGAGACAAGAAATGACCCATGAAAGCCGCCTAGACCTCCTCATCATCCTCCTTTAACTGTGAATGTCCTTGAGACATAAATTTTTTGAGCTACCTTGCTACTTGTAGCCTGCAAATCAAATACTGGCAAAAAACCCTCTCAGAGATATTTGAATTTGAAAAATTAATGGCTAGCTGGTAATTTTAAAATGCGACCGTCGATCCCCTTTGTTTCCTGACAAATGAATGGCCCAGATTATCCTGACAATAGTCGCAAACCTTCTTTGAAAAGTCAAATCCATATCAGCAAGTTACAACCAATGAGATTTTAGCACATCAGAATGTTTGGACAACCTTGAGTTTTCTTCCTTTAAGTCATTCAGTGACTATGCGACCGAAGACTCATTTCTAAGTCATGAAATCCTTAGCTTAACCTTGGTCTGATTAGGTGATTCAGCGAACAAGGCATTTTTTTGAATCACTGAACTTTTAACTAACCCTGGGTTATATTAAGCGAACACAAGAAAACCTCTATTCACCAAATCATTGAATACCTTCAAATTTTGGGCCCAGACCTGCCACATGTTGTTCTTCTATTCATTTCGACCACTTATTCAGCAACACCTCGGTAAGCTCTGACATCGGACCCACTGTAATTTCCAGATTCCCATCTAACGACAGGCACATGATCTCATGGCCCTCAAATATTCTTTCAGATCATGTGCCAGCCGCAGATTTTCATTAGACCGAGACCCTCTGACAAATGGACCCACCGCAAAATCTAATCATCACCATGTGGACCAACCAAATTTGAGCACATCAGAACAGAGGACCCACCTGACAGAGCCCAGAGATAAAGTAAGATCAACGGTAGGCGCATGATCTCATGTGTCAGAAAGATTCCTTGTGGACATGTGCCATCCATCGATCCTCATTAGATGTCAGAACCTTTAGAAGCACTGGAAACCTGGTCCCATTGACACATTGCTGAATCATTACCATGTGGATCAATGAGAAGCCACCGTTGTGTACACATAGTAGTGGACCTGCCAGGCATGAAGAGTTACATCACTAAGGAGAATCAATGGTTGTCTTATAATCACATACCTCTGACACATTTCATGAGAACACATGCCAATCATAGATTTCAAAGCTTCTGACATCCCTAGGCCCGCTGACAAAATACAAGTCATCGTCCCTCGACCAATAAAAAGCCTCCAAGTAGGACACCATGGTAGCGAAGCCACAAAAGCTTGAAGTGCTGAGAAAAGGAGAAGATCAATGGCTATCGCGAGATCACAATCCTCTAACAGATCCAATGTGAATTCATGATAGTCATTGATATTCTCTTACTGGGACCCCACATAAAAGACCGCCAGAAGATTTAGCGACTACGCGACCAAAGGAAATTCACCCAGTCGCTGAATGTTTAGAGGCTTCACTATCTTATTCTGAGATCCCACAAACACTATTCGTCCAATCACTAAATGCTTTAGAACACCACCAATTTATTTTGTGACTAGGAGAAACACTACAGTCACCAGCTTGCCGAAAGAAAAAGGTAACCGCTAGAGAACTTAGAGAACTGGTGACCAAAGGGAAAATTACGCACATGGGAATTGGGACCTTTAAGTTGCTAATAAAGTAACATGAAAATAGAACATGGTCTAGGGTCTCTTAGGTTTTTTGAACACCAACAACTAGTTTTAAGAATTTTTTTGACCTGTAGACTAGAGAGTTAAAAAGATGCTGAGGCAAAGAAATAAGACCTAAAGTCATGAAATTTTTAGGGGTGCTTGGTAGGGGAAAAATAGAGACCTTCGAGTCGATTTGGCTAAATTTTCATGGAAGAAAAAATTAGGGTAACAAAACCACAGTGGGGATTAGTACCCACTAAATTATGTACTTTTTTTAAGTACGTCTTGTGAGGAGCTTAATCCTGTAAGGAAATTTACAAAAGCACTATTAGGTGCTACCTGGTTAAGGGATTTACCTTTAGGTCTATTTAAACATTTACCTTGTTAAGAGTAGCCTTGTTAGAAGACTTTAAACATATATTAATGTGTCACTCTATTAGAGGATTTACATTAGGGACTTGTTAGGATCCACCCTATTAAGCGATTTTGATTGTTGTAAATATTAGGTAACAACAAGAACAATGATATGTAGAACAACACTACCTCTATTTGAGAAGATATACTAAAGCACACAATGTCTCCTCAACACACTTATCTCTTCCTTGTCTTGATCACAACTCACACTTCACACCACACTTTTCAAACACCCAATCAACACTATAAACTATCAAATTTATCCTTTATATACTATTCGTTAAGCCTTTAAGTTTTCCACCGCCTTAGGATTTCCCTAAATGACATACAATTCAAATTTCAATCTTTGCGGTTAGATCCAGCGCATTATCCAACAATATTAAATGTATATAATTAATTTCTTATACTGCATCAGCTATCAAAATGATTTACATAGAAATTTGAGTCTAGGAGTCAAACATGTTTTGACCACACACTTCCTTTTTCTTGAATTTTGTCCACATTCTAGCATCAAACAATGTGATGTTAGATCATGACCTTGGATCTTTAATACCCATCATTAGATCATTACTTTCTTAACCTCCATCACTGCAACACTTTCACCAATCATAGATTTGATCACTGCCACTTAAGAGCTTTAACACTTCAACTTGTTAACAACTCTGTCTCTGTTGTCTGGCCTTCTATATTCCATTCCAATCATCCAAACACTTGTGATTGCAACCATTACATCCAAACACTATTGTCGACCATTTCCTATAACCGCATTACAAGACATAACATAGATTTGACAAACCACTCAAATCACCTATTGCATGTCACTAATTGTACCAATAGTTGCACTATTAAACTTCCTCTGATCATAACTTGCCAGTCACTATCAACAGTAGTGGTCATGCATTTAAAATTTTGAGACATCCTTGAGTCTCCCATATGAATCACTACAACTAAAACTCAACCAAACACTCTAATCATCATTCATAAACTTAACAACATACTAGCAACACTAGGTCAATACTTTACATCAATGGTAACTCAATAATTGATCCTTATGCAATCAAATCTATGTCATTACAACACCAATAACTTAGTCACCAACACTGCATTAGTTATGCCAATAAAGTATGTTGGTTTGAAGATTACAAAATATTTTTTATGATTAAAAATATTTGGAAAAGTATTAGAAATGAATTAGAGATCCCATAGAACCAAGTGTGAGGCTAAAGACTAAAGGCTCTAGATATGTTAGAATCAAAGAAAATGAAAATGATGTTTTAGCTAATATAATTGTAAAAATGTCCTTTTAAAAAAATAACGATTCAAGAGGAATAAAAAATAAAATATTAAATACAAATGAATTTTGGATGGATTGTTTTATCTAATTTATAAATGGTGAGAAATATGCTCAAAATTTTATAAAAATAAAAATATTCATACTTCAAACAAAATAATAATCAAGCAAGATTGGAATGTTCAAGTTAATTGACTAATGATTGTTTGGTATGACTTAAATGAAACCACACTCATTTTATATATGTTATGAGAAAATAAAGTATTTTGATATAAAGTATTATTTCATCAAAGAACTATTTAAAAATAAAGAAATCTATTGGACATTCACAAAAATATTAGGAAAGAGGAAATGTGAACATATAATATAAAAGTTGAGATGCTAAAGTAACTAATGGTAGAAATGAAGGGATAGTGTTGGAATAAACTATTGATTTCTTTGAATAACAATCAAATGATTACCACCATAAGAATTTGAAAAGTCTCTCTAGATTTTTTGGTATGAGGTAGATTGCACTATGAAGTATTTATGATTAGCTTGAGCTCAATTTGAAGGAGTTATGAAGATTTAAAAAATAATTATTAGAAATAAAAAATAATTACTTGCAATATTTATTGAGCAGCATTGATAATTGAGCTCCTTGTTAAATCTAAAAAATATGTATCATTAACTGTAAAGATTGTTGGTAAATTTATGATGTTCTTAATCATAAATATTATCACAAATGGTGAATAATATACTGAGTATTATGTCTATAAAGATGAAGGTGGTGACAACTGTGAAAAACATTTGAAAGATTGATATTACAAGACTTCGTCAACATTATAGAAGCATTTTTCAAACCATGAAGCTAGAACAAACAACTCTGAAGAATGCCATCATTAGATAAAAATGATTTTGTCTTTTTAAACTTCACCTGTTTTGCTGATAGAACCTTCTTGTGGACAATGATGAATAGAACAAATGAAAAGTTTGCTCGTATTGCAATTACTCTAGTCAAGTTTCATGAGACTATATTTCAAAAGGAAAGAGTCTATTAACAAAGCTAGTCAAATGTATTCTGAGAAAGGTCTAAATCTTATGGCTAAATTGATAAGACGAAGCAAGATTTGTAGTTACAAGCTGCAAGCTTAGTTGAAGTGGCTAATAATTAAATGTTTCATGTTTATATTTAGCATGTTGAAGTCCATTATCTAGTTAAATTGTATAATAAAAGATAGTTGATGGAAAAGTTAAAATTGTAAATTATATTTGATGATGACCACAGAATGTTTTACATATATAAAATGTAGAGTTATATCTAATATAAGAAACAAATATATCCACATATCTTTTCTATTTAAAGATACTTACAAATCTATTAAGAACTCTCTAATTTCATCCACAAGTAACTTCTATGTTCATTTAAATAGAGTATTTTTCAAGCTCTACCTTAAATGGAAGGGCTACTAGCTATGTATGAACATAGTAAACTTTACATGACCATGACTTATCTTCTACTGCTTAGATCCACATTGCACCCACAACTTGAAATGCCTATTATATTTCATCTCAGTAATATATTAACACGGTGAAACTTCACCGTGCTTGCCAACGTATCAAGTCTACAAAAATAAGCGAGACACCGGGATTTCAACTTATTTACGTCTGTAGATTCATAAAACATTGGCGGTTAACTCCTGTGGGTAACCGTACAGATGTTGAAAATAAAAGGAGAAAAATTATGGTTAACCTAATTTACACAAGAAAGAATAGATTGATCAAAAGTAATTTACAAAAGAGAAAATAACGGTGAAAAAGCAAATCTGAAATAACGGTGAAAAAAAAAAATCTGTGCAGAGAAAGAGAGAGAAAATCTTTAAATGTTTCAATTTACTGACAAGATGCAAATAACATCTAATAAAATAGAGATGACCATAAAATATAAAACCTACACTTAGAGCATCTGAACAACTAACCAAGAAACTCTAGCAAATTTTAACGTCTACACATATTTTAGGGTTTAATAGTAACTGACCTTAAAACACAATCAAAATGCGTGTAAATTTTTCCAATCTTTCAGCAAAAGCTTACCTCTTAATCTTTGTTCCTAGCAGCCGTTCTACATCTACTTCCTTTCTCTTCAGAGCTCTCTTTTTGGAGTCGATGCGAGCTTCCAACTTAATGTAGGATGAAACATTAAATGGAAAGTTTAGCAAAGCTTTTAATCTTCTAAGAGTATATCAATAGGAAATCATCAAAAGGCTCAAGACCGACACAACTACTTAAGATTTTTGCATTCCCCACATTTTTACAAATAACATTGTCATTAAGTAGTTATTTGTAAAAATGTGGGGAATACAAAAATCTTAAATAGTTTTGTCTGCCTTGAACCTTTTGTTGGTTTCCTATTGATTTGCTATTAGAGGATCAAGAGCTTTGCTAAACTTTCCACTCAATGTTTCATCCTTGAGTGAGCTTTTCATGCACCTTGCCTATCTCCTCCAACATTCTGATTTTGTCTTCTTCCTTCTTGGCATCCTTGGCAATAGCTTGGATAAGAGAAAACATCTTATTAGAATTATCCATGTCAATTCCCATATAGATTTAACATAGAATAATAAAAATTTGTATAATACCAATTTCTCTAACTAAACAATTTCAATAACATTCCTAATTTAATAATTTTATATACCTAAATATTTTCTTGACCAAACATATATAAACTACTTGCTAAGACATATTCCAAACTACCATTTATTACTAAATTATAATTTTCATTTAAAGACTACATTGTAAAATATTAAAATAATACTCTATTAGGTTAAACACACTTTAATATTTAACAAAAGCCTTTTAATGAATGCCAATTACATTCTAGAAGAAACCAACCATTACTAAGTAATTCTTACCACTAAAATATACATTTTCTAATCACGTGTATTCACTAACTTCATGAAATGTAAACTCTTACTTAGGTACAGCATAGACCTATGTTAAATGATAAATATAGTTTCTAATCCAGTAGCTAAAATAAAAAGTATTTTTCTCCATTGTTATAAAATAATAACCTAGTTTATGAATCATTAAACCAAAACCTCAACTAGTCATAAAATCAGTTTTAAAAGTAGATACATTAATAGCATAACTAACTTGTCCACATAACTAGTCATAAAATCGGTTTTAAAAGTAGATACATTAATAGCAAAACTAACTTGTCCACGTATGTGAAACATGTTAACTGTATAAGCACTATCGCATCCATATATGAAACAACTCAGACAGAACTATTTCGTAGGATAGACTTATGATTCCCATAAATACACGGTACAGTCACAACTTCAAACCAGGCCAATACAAACTTTGGTGACAGGGAATAAGATATTTCTTCGTGAAGCCCAAATCTCAACGGTGAAAAGCACAAGAAAAGCAATTAAATGGCAAGATTCAATACAGATTCAACAACCTATTCAGCAGGTTATGTCTGATATAAAACGGAAGCTTTAGAAGAGGGTAAGGACATCGATCAAAGCATAATGAAGGTACAGTTTTGTCAAATATTGAGGTAAGCTATGCACTGGTAGATGTGCATGCAAAATTCGTAAGCACAAACAAAGCATGCGGATTGTTTGACAAAATTCTTCGAAGATATGAATATAACATAGCAAAGGTGATGAAAAGATACGCCAATGGTAGAAGGAAATATGGTACAATGACACATTCAACAGATCAGCACGTCAAGACACTCAAATGTAGGTGAGAACAATGTCCTCATGTAAGGAGAAGGGATAATGTGGTTATAAAATGTATTTTTGATCAAATTTCAAAAAATAAAAAATATAATAAATTTTGGTGAAAAAATTCTTAATGTTTTAAGAATTTATAGACGTAAATAAGTTGAAATTCTAACGTCTCTCTCATCTTTTTGTTAGACAATTTGTGGAGCTAGTAGCCTTATGAATGGTAATGTTTGTTTGGTTGCTGGAACTAAATCATATCGGAGTTGCCAAATACCAATATTTGACAATTCTGGAAGTTTTAAATCCAGAAAATGGTTTTTGGGATATGGCTGGAACCATTTGATTTTTAGAAATTCATAGTGTGAAGATGGAAAATGTAAAATGTCACTTTCGGGATTTGACAATCCCAATTCCAGTCTAATTTCAGCAAACAAACAGGTCCTTATATTGCAAATAAATCTGAAAACAAAATTGTAGACAAATAAAAAGAGTTGGGAAAAAAATGATAAAGACATGTGTCCTTTTAAAAAAAGATTCTAAATTTTCCTTTCTCCCAATTTTTATTTTAAAGAAATTAGATGGCTGATGTGGGCCCAGAGGTGATTCCTCTCTTTGTGGTTCCTTCAGGCTTCAACTTTTTCTGTTTTTCCCTTCACCATCGCCTGTTTCCGTTAGCCCGCACAGGTTCAATTTTTTAAAACTGTTTCCTGCCCATATGAATGTTGAAATGATCCAACCGGTTTTCATTTGAGTGTATAATACTACCAGGCTGTGCCATTTGAGAACAGGGTACGGACGTCCATTAGAACACAATGGAAGACACCTGAACTGTTTGACAGGACGCCTCAAAGAAATGTGGTCTGTTGAATCATGATCAGATTGCAGGATATGCACGAAATGCATTTGATGAAAAGAATTCTACAACTTTCAGTAAGATGTAATTCGCAGGTGTAAAACCAGATTCGGCACTCTTTGCCACCATCCTCCCTGCCTGTGCCAAGATAGTTGCTTTTGCATCTTGATTTATCGATAAAAGGTGTTGTTGCTTAGTTTTTAAGCTTAATTAATTAAGGAATATCTCTGTTTTTTAAGTTTTATTTCAGTTTTTCCTCCGCTTTTCAAAAGTTATATATATAGAGAGAGAGAGGGGGGGAGTAAAATATGATAGATGTGTAATTTAGTAAAGGAGACAACTTAAACAATTTGTCTTCAACTTTTAGTTTGATTGCATTATTACATCTGTATACATTATGGAAAAGGTATTATCTATTTATTCTTGATAACAGAAATAAATAATTGTTATTTTATATTAAAAGTATTTTTTAAATTGTTATTTTATATTGAAAATTATTTTTTATACAATGAAAAAGTATTAATTTTATAAATCTATTTATATTTATTGTAAAATTAAATACAAGAATTTATAATTTAGTCAATTGTAAAATTATTGTGATAATCATTATAAATGATGGTAAAACAATTAACATAGTGTTAGAATAATTGAGACTACTGTTTTACATCTATTGCAATCATCATAGATGTTGAATAAATGTTTGAAGAACATGGTATTTTTGTTGTCTTACTTTTTTCTCATAGTATGTAATGGATGGACAATTCAAAGGTCTTCATTGTCTTAAATACAATTCAAAGAGCATTGTGTATCTTTTGTATGGATATAGGTCGAGTACATTTATTTTGATCTTTGCAATATAAGAAAAAGAAAAATATTTATTAGGTTAAATTTTTTTTTTTCCAATTTTTATCTTATAACTGATGCATATATATATAAATAAAACATAGTATTTAGTAAACTATTTGAATCTTGATTATAAATTCTATCAAAATAATAGTTAAAACATAGCCCAAAATCTAAATATCATTCACCATTGAAATAATATATAGCTATATAATTTCATGTAATCTACACAATAATACAAGTTATGAAATTAGTGGAGAGACATGTCCATTGAATATTTAAATGATCATCATATGTCCTTATTTACCACAACACTAACATCACATAATAATGGTCTTCATGGAGGTCATTTACATAAAAACTAGAATAAGCTATCAATTAATTCTTCCCACTCAAATATGTTGCCATGATTGCACATGTAATAATAATTTAAGAATATTTTCCTTGTACTATATATGCATAATCCTAATAGAGGAAGTGATACTCAACCCTTGATATTGTCATGTTCTAGATCCATGAGGTGATTTATTAAGAATCAACTTATTATTTGTGATGATGTTGAAGAACCTATACATATTGCCTTCCATGATACCTCCATAGTGTAAATTTTAGTGATCAAATCAAAAATTAGATTATCTTTAACACATATCTAATTAATAGTTAAATCAGATTTCATATTTAGGCTAATTAAATGGAAGAAACACAAAAAAAATTTACCCTGGGAAACCTCCCTATTGGAGGACAAACCCAACATTCAAATGTAGATCTTTATTATTGCCCTTTTGAGATACAAATTACAAACCTCAGTAGGTATTCATCAAATCGATACCCCTAATTTGCTGAAGATCAGAGATCAATGAGGAAAATCATTGTCACAAGTCTTGGGCAATGAAGTAACTGTTGGATGTAGATAGATCACAACATATTCAGATCTTTGATATGATCAAACTCTAAATGAATTTATGCTCTAGGTATCACTGCACAATAGATATATATATATATATATATATATATATATATATATATATATATATATATATATATATATATATATATATATATATATATATATATATATATATATATATATATATATATATATATATATATATATATATATATATAGCATTGCTGTAATAACATGAATCACTACTCCAAGTTCTTGACAATGATGGTGTTCGTTGTTAGCTCCAGCCTCTGCAAGAGTAAATGTTGTAGCAGATCGCATTAATGATCTTTGAGGAGAAGTTCCCATATATCTCTGATGAGAATGCACATCAACAACAATGTATTGAATCCTGTTCTTAGATGCCTCAAGATGAACCTTTATATATGATAATCGATTGATAATTTAATGCAAGCCGACCCAACTTAGAATTTACTTTTTTTTGGTGCCAATATGGAAAGGTGTGAGAAAAGGGCCTGAGACTTTAAGTTAAATCTCAAGGCACATAATTGTATTTATAAACATAATTTGTGATATATATATTTAAATTAAATTAAAGATATAATTTAAATATTTTAGAATTTGAAATAGCGATAAAATTTACACTCCCTCTTAGCTATGAGGGATCTAGGTATTACCTTAACTTTTCGTGATGCCTACCTACAGAGGATGGACCCACTGTACATTTCTCATAGAGGGTGGGAGAGGAAAAGCCTCAAATATCACCTTGCATTGCCCGCAAAGGGTGATTGCCATCGTACATTACCCGCAGAGGGTGGAATTCAATATGACACCACCTTACATTGCCCACATAGGGTAGTGAGGAGCTTTTCCACCTTACATTGTCTGTAGAGGGTGGAATTATAAAAAAATATTACAACACTATATTGCATTTCTCAGAGAGGATGGTAAAAAATAATTACAATTCTACCTTGCAATGCCTACAAAGGGTGGTACACATATCTTCTTGTAAAGAAGATCAAGATACAAATAAAACACCCACCTTGCATTTCCCACAGTGGATGGTTATAAACATCTTCACTTAAGGAAGATTAAAACAACAAGATACAATGTCCATCTTGCATTGCCCACAAGAGTGGTATAATTGAGATACATACACAAGATACATTAATGAAGCTGGGACACCCTCTCAGTGATAGAAGGTATCTTTACAAGTATAAGCCTTTCTCGAAAGTACTCAAACTTCACCCTATTAAGTGGCTTCATGAGAATGTTTGCCACTTACTCTTCATTGCTAATGTACTTCAGTAGAATGGCACCTCTTTGTACCATATTTGGAATAAAGTGATAGTGAGTTTCCACGTGTTTATATCTTTCATGAAAAATAGGATTGACATACATCTTTATACAACTCTGATTATCACAATGAATCACAGTAGAATCTAGTGGTTTTCCAAACAACCCAGTAAGAAGCTTTCTAAGCCACACTACTTCTCTAGATACAACGTTGGCTGCAATATACTCAGCTTCAGTTGTACTCAAAGCAACTGAGGACTGCTTCCTGCTAGCCCAGATGATCATGGCTGATCCCAAACTAAAACATAAGCCTGAAGTACTTCTCTTTCCAATGACATCTCCTGCCCAATCTAAATCACAAAATCCTTCCAAGGAAATTATGGTGGAAGAATACTTGAACCCATAGTCAACTGTACCTTGAAGATAGAATATATCCAATCTAGTGTTAACTAGATACATCAAGGAACTAGTTGCCTATATTATGTAGCATCTGCAAAGTTAGAATTGTCTACACATCCACTCAACTTTTTTAGATTAGTCTCCATAGGTGTAGACATAGATTTACAATCCAACATTTTAAATCTTTTCAATATATCAACAATATATTTTCCTTGACTTAGCATAATTTGGTTAGTACCTTTCCAAACTTCTAATCCAAGAAAATAATGCATAAGTCCTAGATCTTTCATTTCAAACATAGAAGCTAACTCCTTTTTACATCTAATGATAAGATCTTCTTTCTGAGTTAGAAATAAATCATCAACATATAATACCAAAATCAACATCTCATCATTAAGAACTTTAAAGTAAATGTTAAGATCAACATGATTCTTGCGAAATCCCAATCCTACCAAATAATTATCAATTCTTTCATACAATGCATGAGGAGCTTGTTTCAAACCATAAAGAGCTTTCTTCAATATGCACATGTGTTTCCCTATTGTGTATCTCATAACCTTTGTGTTTTTCAATGTATACTTCTTCCTCAATGACACCATTGAGAAAAGAAGTGTTGACATCCATTTGATGCAATTTCCAGCCTTTAGCAGCAACAATTGCTATTATAGATCTAATAGAAGTATATCTAGCTACAGGGGAAAACATTTATTCATAATCTATTCCTTCCTTTTGAGAAAAACCACGACTAAAAAATATATCTTTAAATTTTTCTATACTACCATCAACATAATGTTTAACTTTAAATAACCATTTGGAGGATACAACAGAATTACCTTTAGGATGGGGCACAATCTCCCATACATCATTCTTTATGATGGACTCATACTCTTCATCCATGGCATTCATCCATTCATGCTAGACCCCATTGCATCCTTTACATTGGTTGTCTCAATCTCGGTAAGGTTGCACATGAAAGCTACATAGTTGGAGAATGCATGAGGTCTCCTACTCTCTCAAAAAGGACTAGAAGGAGCACAAACTTTTCAACTTCTTGAATGGTTTTATGCATCCAAAGTGGCCTCTTATTATCCCTAGAAATGTTGCTAGGACCTTCTATAGATCCTAAAGGTTCATCATGACTAGGTGGTTCAAGCATATCTGTAGACTCCCTCTGAAACTCAACATTGTTATCAATATTCATCTCATGGTTTTTGCTAGTAACATTTTCATCTTCAATCAATAATCTTTTAGACTTACTTAAAGCAATATTTTCTTCAAAAGTAGCATCTCTACTTACCTCAACATTATTTTGTCCTATAATATAGGTTCTAAATGCTTTGGAATTTTCACCAACCCAAAGGAACCACCTTAGATCTTGATCATGAAGCATGAATTTGGCCGATTCAATGATGGTCCTATTCTTCCATTCAGAAATACCATTTTTTTATGGATTGTAGGGAACACAAAACTCCCTCTTGATCTCTGCTTCTACACAATAGTCATGAAAAATACCAAAGGTGTACTCACCTCCATTGTTAGATCTAAGGATATTAATACGTTTACCATAAATATTTTTAACTAAGGATTTAAAATCTTTAAACCTAGTTAAGACTTCATAAGATTCTTTAGACCTTAAGAAATAAATTCAAGTCTTCATAGAGAAATGATCTATAAGTGTACAACATAGTATAAGAAACCACCAGATGAAGAAACAGACATAGGACCACATAAATCAAAATGTACAAGTGCAAGTTTTTACTTAGATCTAGATTCACTTTTCTGAAAGGAACTTTTAATGTTCTTACCTATAGAACAACCCTTTCATATATCATCATGAACATGGTTAAGTTTAGGCAAGTTTAGGCATAGCTTTTACCATTTTTTAAAAAGTAGGGAGAGCATGGTAATTCAGATGACCAAGTCTCTAATGCCACAAATCACTAGAATCAGCTATAGAACTAATAAAATCCTGGAAAGGATGAGTTGAAAGCTTATAGAGGCTTTCAAACCTTCTACCAATAACTCTTAAAAAATTTATGTTAGACTTCTTAGGCCAAGCTAAAACTTTACCTTCAAAAAATGTAATTTGATAACCCTTATCTTCTATAGAAGAAATGGAAATGAAATTCCTTTTAATACTAGGAATAAATAGTATACCAGTCAATTGTAATGAAATACCAGAATCCAAGTTAAGGGTAGGGTTACATAGACATCTCAAAGAATATTGAGCATAATCACCTATAGCCACATGAAGGCTAGACTCCTTCTTAATCAAATCTGCAAGCTAGTTCCTATATCATTTTATATGCCTAGAAGCACCACTATCAATCAACCAAGTGTCACCATTAGTACGAACTAGATAAAGAAGAAATGAAAAGAAAGTCTTCCTTATTTTATTTATCATCAACTTCATTCAATTTGGCTTCTTGGTGACTTAGATGAGCCTTGCATTCTTTAACATAGTGGCAAAACTTGTCGCATCTAAAACATCGGATGTGACATAGATTCCTAGGCTTCTTCCTTGGATCATTGTTTCCTTAATTATTGTAATTTTCATTCATTCTAAAATTATTTTTCTTCCAATTTATACCTTTCTTAAAGGATTAAGCTGCAAGAACTTGGTTATCTAAAGAAGAAGACAAAATTTTAAAACCTCTAGCATCTAAACGAGGTTCTTCTTGAATACAATGAGCTCCAAGACAATCAAAAGAAGGAAAATCACCTCTACCACTCAAATCTTGAATGGAGTGTTCTCAAGATGAAGGTAGATCATTTAGAGAAAGCATGACCAGATCTTTGTCCTGCACTTCTCCTTCCATAGTCTAAATCTGGTCTCTCAATTCATAAATTCTCATGAAGAAATCCATCACTATTTTTGCCTTGCCCATCTTGATTTGAAGAATCTATCTTCTTAAGGTAAGAGCCTTGATGAGATTGTTGATCTCATACATTCCCTCAAGCTGGTTGAACATGTCACAAGATGTAGATAGCTTGGAGATGACTATAACAAGGTGATCTTTGACGAATAAATCAGGATC
>BSBK01014208.1:0-69504 GCA_027943335.1 Chamaecyparis obtusa
GATATACATATACTATATATACATTATATATATGTATATATATATATGTATATAATGTATATACATATAATATATATATATATATATATATACATATATAGACTATATATATAGATACATATACATATATATATACATATACATATATATATACATATATATATATATATACATATATATATATATACATATATATATATACATATATATATATATATACATATATATATATATATACATATATAGTATATATACATATATATATATATACATATATACATATATATACATACATATATATATATATATATATGTATATATATATATACATACATATATATATATACATATACATATATATATATGTATACATATATATATATATGTATATATATACATGTATATATATAGACACACACACACACATACATATATGATAGGGAGGTCATTTGCTAACTAGTCCTATTTTCTCAGGACTTACTCTAGGTCTTCTCTTGACCTATTCTAGGGTTCCCTTAGACACTAGTCTTTGAGGGATTCTTGACAATCTCCTCCTCTACACTAGACCTCACTACCAAGAAGTATTACTCTTCCTTGTGCTTAATCCCCTTCATATGAATTCAACTGTGGAATTTATACTATCACCCAAACACTTGTTCATCTTCCTTACCCTACAAGTTGATCTCCAAAAACTAGACCTAAGTATATTAGGTCCTTGTAGGTCTCTCAACACTCCTTTCAAGGTATAACTCCACAACTTCCCAAACAAGTTACCAGCAAATCACATATTCTGACACCCTTTTCGAAGGTTCTCATGTATTCTCAACTCCTTGGGTCTGCAAGTCATTGGTACTGTACCTCCTATAATCAAGCCTAGTTTTTAGGCCTAATTAGGTCTCACTGGTTTTCAGTGATGGACTAATAGTCACACCTCTTGCTAGACTGGCCAAAGGCTATCCTTCATGGGATTGAGTCTTTGATCACTAAACATCACTATTCTATAGTTGGATTTACTTCTTCCATCCCTGAGCCCTCTCCAATTTGCTGGATCAATGTCAACCACACTAATTTGGCATACTCTAGCTCGCCTAGGGCTTGACCCAAATTCTTTCCACTACAAACATGGCCATACAAATAATATTTATAAGGTATTTATAATGCCCTAACATATTCTATAAGGTCTTATAGGTCCTTCTATGGGAATTCATGTTAGAACCATTTATTCATCCTCTACTTTGAATACCACCAACAAACTGGTCACAAAGGAGGATTTATTTAACACAACAAAAAGAAACCTAGCTAATCAGAACAAAGCATAAAACAACTTAAGAAAACATAATGAATAGCTACATGCAAAAGAAATTATTTGGTCTAATCCATTGTTGAAGGATAGCTAAGCTTTTATTCTTTGTCACATTGAGACAGTCACACCAGTCTATTAAAAAATCAAAACCAAGATATTTTATGAGATCCAACCATATGTTTTGGTTGGAAAATGTCATATATAGGTTCATACAACTGATCTAGGTTAGTTAGAAACCCCTAACTACCTTTGGATTTTGGATAACCTCTTTGACAAAATGTTTGCATGATAACTTTTACATCTTTTATTACAACTTTTACTAAGTCATCCCAATAGGTCTTAATGACCTCTAAGGATAACTTATGAGCTTCCTAGGACCTCTACTTCACTCATTTCTCCATTTTCCATAGTCAAACCAATGCTTTGACTGACTTGCATATACAAATGACATACAAGCCAAACTCCCTAGGTCACTCCAATCTAGTAAAGCCTTAACTAAGACTAATAGTAACCCATCCTAAACATCTTAGATCTCAACACACAAACACACACTAGGGACTAAACTAATTCCTTATTGGATAGTGACTTGGCTAAGGTCACTACAAGCCAAAACTAGGAGTTAGGTTTGCCAAGAACCTAGGTGCTCCTATACCATACCCCCCCTACAAAAAGAAGATAACTACCATTAGGAGACAAGAGTGCCAAATCAATTCCTAGCTTCTTGAAACTATTCTCTTCAATCCATTGAGCCTCTGATTCAGTAGAGACTTCCACTTCACAAGGTGCTCCATGTAGACTCCATGCCTAGTTTTTTTCTTCACCCTTGAGTCTAATATCCTCTCAGTTTGAGGCTTCACTTGAACTAGTATTTTGAAGTCTTTGACATCAGCCATGGACATCTAGAATTTTTTCTTCTTCCTTCACATCAAGTCCTTTGTATCTAACCAAATCTTGGACATTGAAAACCAGAGATATAGATAGGTCACTATGTATGCCTATTCTATATGCATTAGAGCCATACTTGGCTAGAACCTTACATGGTCCAACTCTCCTCACTTGAAGCTATCTGGGTATCCCCTTTGATGAAGGGTGCTCCCCTTAATACCACAAACACATAACAGAAATAGAGAAACAACAACAATATGCAAGAACAGAAATTGGCTTCTTATTATCTCCACAAATGTGGAATTACAAACTTTCAGAATTACAATATGCAAGCCACATGGGCATTCCCTTACAATATTCTGTAGGACAAAGCCTCGAATCAATACCTAGATCTACTACCCAGAACTATTTTGAACTGCCTAAGACAATAATACAGCCTTCCTTATATAGGCAATTTTCCACCGCCTGGGAAGGTTCCAGAATTTTAGCCAATAAGGCCGACCAAACTTAAAATTATTTTTATTTTACATTTCATTACATCATAGTCGGCTCAAGATAACCTTTGAAACCTGAACAGAAATTTGAAGAAAATTATTTTTTGCCATTTCAGGTGGCCCAACTTCCGAAGACCATAAGTCATCACCAGTTGACCCGATCGGCTATTATAACCCCATTTCAGAAATGCCACGAAGCGCTCTACAGGCTTGACCAGCGCAAGCGCTTGTCGCCCAAATTTCCACCTCATCCGGGGCCTCTAAAGCCTTCAAAACTGAGTTCAAAGTTTCTGTACCCTGCTGCCAATACCGAAAATCTTCAATATCTTCCAATATACACTTGATCTGGCAATGAAACTTTACTGGCAGACTTATATGACCAAAATGAACCTCCAAGAAAGAAATCAGATCATTCTGAGCATATACGAAAATTACCAAAAATAGTAACTTTCCATAAATAGCAGCTCTGCACAAAATAACCCTTATTGAAAATTAAAAAAAATAGAAATATTTTTGGGTGATGCAAGATTGCTCTTACACCCAGGATGCTCCTGCATCAGACACCCGGGGTAATTTGAGAAGTGACCCTGTCACGACTCAGGTGTGCAGAGGAAAACCAAGATGGCTAACCTCCTCCTTTGGCAGCCATGATGAATCTTCAACAGGTCATCCTTTCCACTTGACCAGATATTCTTCATATATCCTGTTCCTTGTGCTTCTGCCAACACGACTGTCCAGTATATCTTCGATCTCCTTATTGTCTGAACTAGTTGCTGGAATACTCCACTGTGCTGCTGTGATCTCATCTTCAACACCTCCCTCATGATACTCTGTCAGATCTGAAATGTTAAACATTGGTGAAATATTTAGCTTAGTAGGTAATTCTACCTCATACGCATTTCCTGAATCATGTTTCTTCAATATCTACATGGTCCAAACTTTTTCATTTTCAGCTTGTTATATGTACCAACTGGAAACCGCTCCTTCCGCAAATGAACCATGACTTCATCACCAACCTGAAATTCCTTATACCTCATTTTCTCATCTGCCTTAGCCTTATACTGTGCGTTCATCTTGGTAATATGCTTCCTCACCTCCCCATGGATGTTCTTCAAGTGTTCTGCAAAATCCTCAGCTTCAGCACTACTTATTTCTCCTTTATCTATCTTCCTCAATTCAGATGCATTTCTTGGACTACTTCCATATACAATCTGGAATGGTGATTTACCAGTGCTCCTATTGATAAAATTATTATATGCAAATTCTGCCTGTGGTAAATCAAATCCCATCCTGTTGGCTTATCTCCAACCAAACATCTCAGCAAATTTCCCAAACTCCTATTCACCACCTCTATCTGCCCATCAGTCTGTGGATGATGTGATGAACTGAACTTCAAATCTGTCTTCAACTTCTTCCACAACGTACGCTAGAAATATCCAACAAACTTAGTGTCCCGATCTGAAACTATGGTCTTTGCAAACCATGAAGTCTCACTACTTCTCTGAAAAATAATTCTTCTACATGAATAGCATCATTAGTCTTCTTGCAGGGAATAAAATGTGCCATCTTCAAAAATCTATCAACTACCACAAAATTGAATCATGTCCCCGCTGAGTCCTCGGTAAACCAAGAACAAAGTCCATGCTGATATCCTCCCAAGCTTCTCTGGTATAGGTAATGGATGATACAATCCTATATTCTGCTTCACTCCTTTCTCCATCTGACATACTCTGCAACTCTGTACAAACTTCTTCACATCTACTGCAACTGTGGCCAATAATAATTCTCACTAACCAAACTAAGGTTTTTATCACGACCAAAATGTCCAGCCAATCCTCCACTATGCTTCTCCTTGATGAGATTCTCCCTCATAGAACTTCGTGGAATGCACAACTGACTCCCTCTGAATAGCATATCATCCTGGATGATGAAATCCAACCATTTCATCCTGTCTCAGAGTAACAGGTTCTGGACAAGCTTTCCAAGCTTCACCAAAAATCAGGATCCTCTGGATACAAATTCTTGAGTTCCTTGAACCCAACCACTTCAATTTGCATTTTGTCATCAATAGTTGCCTTCTGCTAAGAGCATCCACAA
Organism: Chamaecyparis obtusa; assembly: GCA_027943335.1. Taxonomy (NCBI): domain Eukaryota; kingdom Viridiplantae; phylum Streptophyta; class Pinopsida; order Cupressales; family Cupressaceae; genus Chamaecyparis; species Chamaecyparis obtusa. Next base: position 4,780 of record BSBK01014208.1, read on the forward strand.
CCCTATTAGACTTTCCACTCCTGTGTTTCAAAACAAATGTATAACTCTACAAAAACTCAACCCATTTCAAATGCCTCTGATTCAACTTTCCTTGACTATTCAAATATTGCAAAGCTTGATGATCAGTATACAAAACAAACTCCTTAGGGAGTAGATAATGTCTCCACTTCTTTAATGCCCTAAACTATAGCATAAATTCCTGATCATAAACAGAATATTTCCTCTTGGCATCATTTAACTTCTCACTGAAATAAGCAACAGGTTTACCTTCTTGGCTCATAACAGCTCCTATTGCAGTACCACTAGCATCACAATCTACTTGAAACACCTTATTAAAATCTGGAAGTGCTAAAATAGGTTGTCCTATAACTTTTTGTTTTAACAATTGAAAACTCTTTTCTGCCCGATTAGTCCACTTAAACTCTTTTCTATCCCCTCTCATTGTTTCAGTCAAGGGTCCACAAATATTGCTAAAGTTTTTGATAAACTTTCTGTAAAAGCTAGCTAAACCATGAAAAGATCTTACCTCAGTAGCACTCCTTGGAGTAGGCCATTCAAGGATAGCCTGTACCTTCTCTGGGGTCCATTTTTAGACCTTCTGCTAAACTACAAATCCCAAATACACTAACTCTTTCTTCACAAAACTGCACTTCTTCAAATTAATCAACAATTTCTCTTCTCTCAGCTTCTCAAATACCATACGACTATGCATCATATGCTCCTCCAATGTCTTACTAAAGATCAAAATATCATCTAGGTAAACAATGACAAACTTACCCAGAAATTCTTTCAGAACCTCGTTCATGAGCCGCATGAAAGTGCTCGGTGCATTGGTTAGCCCAAAAGGCATGACTAACCACTCATACAGTCCTTCCTTTGTCTTGAAGGCAGTCTTCCATTCATCTCCTTCTCTGATCCGAATCTGATGATATCCATTTTTCAGATCTATCTTTGAAAAATACACAACTCCACTCAAACAGTCCATAATATCATCCATTCGTGGCAATGGAAACCTGTACTTGATTGTGATCTTATTTATTGCCCTAGAATCTGTACACATCCTCCATTCTCCATTCTTTTTTTGGTGCTAATACTGTTGGTACAGCACAGGGACTCAGACTCTCATGGATCAATCCTTTCTGTAACAACTCATGTACTTGTCTGTTCAACTCCTCACTTTCTGCAAGTGTCATTCTGTGTGCTGCCTTGTTCGGCAAACTCACTCCTGGGATCAAGTCCATCGGATGACTGATCTTCCTGACTGGTGGTAATCCATCAGGCACGTTATCAGATAGAATATCTTGAAACTCATTCAACAAATCTGTAACTTCTACAGGAACATCTTCTACTTCCTCTTTACCAGCTTTTGGAATTAAAGCAAAACATACATGCTCATGCCTCATACCATCTAGGAAATTTCTTCCATCAACAAAAGTTATCCTCTCATTACCACATACCTTTTCTTCAGTCTCCTTCAATGGTTTTAGCTTATGTCGCACTCCATCCTTTGTCAAGGAATAGGTATTCGCACGGCCATCGTGTATAGCACATCTATCAAACTGCCATGGTCTACCCAACAACATACGACATGCATCCATAGATATGATATCACACAATACCTCATCTTGGTATCCGCCAATCTTGAACTTTACCAGGCATTGTTCATTGACCATGACCTTGTGGTCATCCTGCACCTAGGCAATCTGATATGGATGTGGGTGTTTCTGTCTCTTGAGCTTCAACTTTGTCACCATCTCTTCAGACACCAAATTGTCAGTGCTTCCACTATCGATAATGACATCACAACATTTACCTTCACACTTGCACCTGGTGCAAAACAAGCTCCTCCTTTGCTCAGGTTCATTCTCACCACTCAACAGGACTCTTCTGTTAATCAACATTTCTCCTCTTTCAGCATCTTCAAAATTTGATGATCTGGCATCTTCATCTACATGTGCAATTCTGGCCTAGCCTTCATTTCTCCTGTCTATTCTGCCTTGGCACTGAGGACATTCAAATTCCCTATGACCTTCTTCTCCACAGTGAAAACATGTTCCACGGAAGCCACCTCTTCCAGATCCTTGTCCTCTTCCTCTTCCTCTTTGATCTCTATTATTCTGATCTTGGAAGCGATTGAAATTATTTCCTCGCTGATTCTGACTGCTACTGGCCTCATCTTTCTTTTTTAGATCTTCATTTCGGCCACCATATGACCATCCACCAGATCGTCCACCGCGACCTCTTCCATTTTGTTTGCTCTCAAACTTCTTGTTCAGCTTTTCCTCTACTTTTAGGGCAAACTGGTATGCCTCTTCAATACTATTCATTCGAACCAGATTCAGCTCTTCCTGAATGGTTGGCCTTAACCCATTAAGGTATCGGGCAACTTTCTCCTTATCAGCTTCTGCATGGCCTATTCTGATGAGAAGTCGATAGAACTCCTCTGTATACTCCTAAACAGATCTTCCTGCTTGCTTCAAACTCTGCATTTTCTTCAGTAGGTCAAGCTCATAATCAACAAGAATGAACTATCGCTTCAATTTAACCACCATCTGATCCCATCTCATGATTTTCTCCTTTCCCCTTCTATTTCGCTCCAACTGAATCTCTTGCCACCATATCTTCGCATGACCTTTCAGTCTGGCCTTCGCAAATTTGACCCTATCAGGATCCTCAACATCTTCATACTCAAAATATTCTTCACATTCATTGATTCAGTCGATCAATTCCTCTGGGTTAAGATTTCTAGAAAATGTAGGAACCTCAATCTTAGGTCTTTTCCCAATCTTGGAAATCGCCCGAAAAAGTCTTTCTTCCTCCTGGTTCACAATTTCAACTTCTCCTTCTTGATATTCTTCTTCAGCTTCATCCTCGCTTTCATCTCTGACATTAAGATTCATTCCTCTATGAATCTCTTCTTGCAATGCTCGCACTTGCCTCTGCAGCTCTCTAACCTCAGGCGTTACAACACCAGCTCTTCTGCCATGTTCCCTTCGTGAAGGCATTTTCGCGATGCGCGCTGAAACCCTAGCCACGGTCCTGGTGCAAACTGCCTCACAGTCGGCGATCTGTTTACACACTCAAGAACTCCTACTCTGATACCACTTGATGAAGGGTGCTCCACTTAATACCACAAACACATAACAGAAATAGAGAAACAACAACAATATGCAAGAACAGAAAATTGGCTTCTTATTATCTCCACAAATGTGGAATTACAAACTTTCAGAATTACAATATGCAAGCCACATGGGCATTCCCTTACAATATTCTGTAGGACAAAGCCTCGAATCAATACCCAGATCTACTACCCAGAACTATTTTGAACTGCCTAAGACAATAATACAGCCTTCCTTATATAGGCAATTTTCCACCGTCTGGGAAGGTTCCAGAATTTTAGCCAATAAGGCTGACCAAACTTAAAATTATTTTTATTTTACATTTCATTACATCATAGTCGGCTCAAGATAACCTTTGAAACCCAAACAGAAATTTTGAAGAAAATTATTTTCCACCATTTCAGGTGGCCCAACTTCCGAAGACCATAAGTCATCACCAGTTGACCCAATCGGCTATTATAACCCCATTTCGGAAATGCCACAAATCGCTCTACAGGCTTGACTAGCGCAAGTGCTTGTCACCCAAATTTTCCACCTCATCCGGGGCCTCTAAAGCCTTCAAAACTGAGTTCAAAGTTTCTGTACCTTGCTGCCAATACCGAAAATCTTCAATATCTTCCAATATACACTTGATTTGGCAATGAAACTTTACTGGCAGACTTATATGACCAAAATGAACCTCCAAGAAAGAAATCAGATCATTCTGAGTACATACAAAAATTACCAAAAATAGTAACTTTCCATAAATAGCAGCTCTGCACAAAATAACCCTTATTGAAAATTTAAAAAAATATAAATATTTTTGGGTGATGCAAGATTGCTCTTACACCCAGGATGCTCCTGCATCACCCTTCTAAAGCCTTTCCTTACTAAGGTGTTCCATCACCCAATCACCCACTTCAAACTGCAACTCCTTTCTCCTTTCATCAACTATAGCCTTCACTTTTTGTTTCACTTCTACCAATGTCCTCCTTACCTGTTCATGTACATCTTGCATAGATTGATAAAATTCATCAACATGACCACTCACTACCCTTTGATTACCAAGTTCTCTATGTTCACACACACCTCTTGGGTGCATTCCATACACCACTTCAAATGGGCTCTTGCCAATAGACCTATTATGCTATCATTATAATAAAATTCATCCTGTGGTAACACCTAGTCCCACACTTGTCCACACTCCTTTGTAAGACATCTTAAGAGGTTTCCCAACACTCTATTTATCACCTTTGTTTTTCCATCTATTTGAGGATGATAGGCTGACCCAAATGCAAGGTTGGTTCCTAGTCTCTTCCACAAAGTCTTCCAAAAGTGTCCCATAAACTTAACATCCCTATCTGACATAATACTAATTGGTAGGCCATGAATCCTTACCACTTCCTTGAAGAATAGATGTGCTATATAGCTAGCATCATGTGTGGTCTTACATGGTATAAAATGGATCATTTTACTAAACCTTTCAACCACCACATAGAAACTATCAAAATCAGTAGTTGTCTTAGGCAAACCTACTATAAAATCCATACTTAGATATTCACATGGCGTCTTGGGGATTGCTAAAAGTTGATATACCCATGCATTAGTAGATGTGCCTTTATATTTTTGGAAAACAATACATTTCTCTACATACCTCCTAACATCTCTTGCCATCTTGGGCCAATATTAAAACTTTTGCACTAGGTCCAATGTCTTATTCAAACCAAAATGTCCACTAAGGCTTCCATTATGTTTTTCTTGTATAAGGTTGTCCCTCATTGAACCTTTGGGTACACATAACTGGTTACCCTTGAATAAAAAACCATTTTGAAATGTGTAGTCATAAAACTCACTATGAAAATGATTCTAAAAGTCTTCACATACCTTATATTCCTTGGAGAAGTCCTCATCCTCCTTGTAAAGTTCTTTAAATCCTTCTACACCAATACTTTGAAGCTGGATTTATTGGACAGTCAACAACCTTCAGCTTAATGCATCAACTACCTTATTGTTAAGACCCTTCTTATATTTAATAGTAGAGGTATAGCCTTGGAGAAACTCCATCCACTTGATGTGCCTATGACTCATCTTGTCTTGAGTGCTGATGTAGCTTAATGCTTGATTATCTATATAGACTACAAATTTCTTAGGCAATAGGTAGTGCCTCTGGTGCAGGAGCACATAGGCTAACCTCCATTGTTCATGCTATTTTGGCTTGTATCTAACATTAGCCAAGTCAAATTGGTAGGATGAGTTGTTTTTTTAGTTTTAGACCTTATAAGATCATTTCATTGTGGACTAGGTGAGTTAATCATTAGGACTAAGGTCACCAAAATAGTCATTGTTAGTAGCTTTTAAATTGCTTAGTCTTAAGAATCTTAAAGGTTCGATTAGAGTCTTAAATGTGTTATAAATACATGAATGATAATATAAAGATTCCATGAGGCCATTAATGGAGTTGGATCCTTAAGATATAGGAGATAGAGGTCCTAAGAGTTAGGAAGATGGCATAATGACAAAGATGCCAAATGTTGTTACAAAGTTGTCATGACAACATTTGCAATAATGAAAAATGTTGCATGCAACTTGAAAACATTGTATCCCCTCAAAGGAAGGAGTGGGAGATTAACCAAAAGTCATAAAAACATGGAGGAAGGCATATAATGTCATAGAAGGCTCCAAACTCAAAGTTAGAGATCATTGTAAGAAATTTGTGAAATGTGAATAGAGCTTCGCAACACTATTTTTTGAAGAACCCATGCATTTCATTGTGATAGTGGAATAATATGGTTTTAAAATTGAAATTTAGCATTTGATTTGAGTAGTGTAGTATGTTTTAAGACTTTTTCATTCAGTGTGATAGTTTTTTTGAGTTAGTCTACTAGTTGTGAGAAAATAAGTTAGATTTAGACAGTGTGTTGGTCTCTGTTAGACTTTTTTTGGTTTCATGGCTCCCACTTAAGATTAAACCCTTGAAACTTAAATAAAGTGGATGAATATTCAAGTGGAGCCTTTTTACATAATTTATATAGAGGTAGGAATCTAGAGGAGTCAGTTTTCTATTTTAAATGTCAAGCCCTAGGCAAGCTAGGAGTGTTCGGTTAGAGGCTTGACAGTGAAGAATATAGTGATTAAATGTAGGGGAGAGAAGCACTATATGGAAAAGCTATATTTTTAGGGATCAATTAGTCATATCTTGACATATTATGAGGATTGAGGTCATACCAATCCATTGGAGTGAGTTGTAAGCAAGAACTAGTTAAGTCCTAGTAAATAAGCCTTTTAGCCCTATTAGTCCTAGTTTGTAGGAACCCTCTGTACGGAGGACCTAGGAGTCCGAAACCTTAAAAATCTTTTATAAAATCCAAAAGGGTATCCAAATTTGTGATTATATTTTTAGGTTGTTTGAAAATTTTCTGCAAGAAGTGGTAAAAGTTCTCTCATAAAGGCTACAAGGAAATACGCCTAATTAGGCCTCCTCATGGTGAAACCTTGAACCCGATCAGGAAAGGCTTGAAGATCCTTCTAAATAGATTAAAATGGGAGAAAATGGAATTTTTACATGATGATAGACACCCCTGCAATTAATTTCTTGAATGGAAAGAAGTTGGCACTTGGAGCTTTCTAGGTGTAGGAGAAAGCATTGAAGCATTGAATGGTGTTTGTCTTTCAAGGTGAAGCACAAGGTGTGATACTATTGGAGAAGAGTTGGATTAGGAATTAGTTAATCATCTAAGCCTAACAAGGACCTAGAAGAGATTAGGATCCTAATAGAGACAAGCTAGGTTTCTTGGTAGATGTGCAAGAAAGCCTTGGAACACTCACATCATATTGGTATCAGAGCTTGATTTGATTAGGCTTGTGGTTGATGTTGCAGCCTAATTAATTAGTAGGAGAGAATAAACTAGTGGGATCATTGGAAGATAAAACCATGGTGACTAATGCTGAGTTGGCCAAGAAGGTAGAAGAACAAGAAGAGGATAATCAGTTGCTAAGAGAAAGAATGTCCTGAATGGAGTAGCTCTTGGGTGAAGTCCAAGAAAAAGATGATAAGGTAAAAGATAAAATTGATCAAAAGGAAGAGAAAAAAGAAAGGTAAAATGAATTAGAATTGGAGGAGGAAACTCCAACACCTGACCCTATTCTTCTTGAAGAACCCTTCTTAAAGGCATCGAAGGCCTTAAGTGGTAAAGCTTTGGAGGGTGTGCCACTATTCAGTGGAAAAATGGATCAAGATTCAGTCATGGATTGGGTAGACATCATTCAGAATAACTTTGAATATGATGGTATCTCAGAGGCCCAAAAGGTTATGGTGGCCAAGTCTAGGCTAAGAGGTTCAACACTAACATGGTGGAAGTTTGTGCAAACTAAAAGAGAAAAAGATGGAAAGGGTCCTATAGTTACATGGTAGGGTATTGTAGCTAAAGTGAAGAAGACCTACCTACCTAATGATTATGAAGTTCAGATACATAGGAGGAGACACAATCTTAGGCAAAAAGATTTTGATGTTCAATCATACACCGAGGAGTTCCAAAAGTTTTTCTTAAGATCAAAAGTGGTTGAGGATGAAAGCATCAAGCAAGAAAGGTAGTTGAATGGACTCAAATGGTCTATTCAAGAAGACATGAGTCTTGTGAAATTCAAAACCATCTACCAATGTTATCAAATGGCCTTGAAGATTGAGGAGAAAGGTAAAATAAAGCAAGATCAAACCATAAAAGGAAGAGGTAGAGGAAGAGATAGTAGAGGACAAAGAGGTGGCTATGGTGGAAGGAGTTTAGAGACAAAGGCTCAAGGAGAAATAAAATTTAGTGAGAAACAAGAAGGAAGCTCTAGTAGAGGTGGTAGAGGAAGAAACTCTAGCTTTAGAGGAAGAAGTGGTGGACAAGGAAGAGGCAACTACTTTGCCAATATGAAATGCTACCATTGCAACCAAAAGGGACATCCTACCTATAGGTGTCCAGAGAAGGGTAGTTATTCTCAAGGAGGTGACAAGAGAACTAATCTAGTTCGTGAAGACACAAATGCAGCAGAGAAACATCCTAATGTACCATTAAATTTAGAGTAAGGTGAGAACCTCATGATGAGGAGAACACTAATCAAGGAGCTGATTAAAGAACCAAGCCAAAGGAGGTCCCTGTTTCAGATAAAGTGCAAGATGATGGAGAAAGTATGTAGAGTTATCATTGACTCGGGGTCTACTAACAATATTATGTTAGAGGAAGCAGTCAACAAGCTAAAGTTGACAAGGATACCCCACACTAATCCTTACAAGGTCACATGGCTAAATAAATGCCAACATGTGTTGGTAAATGAACAAGCATGTGTGGAGTTCTCAATTGGAAGGTATAAGGACAAATTTTTGTGTGATGTGTTACCTATGGATGCATGTCACTTTCTCCTAGGTAGACCATGGCAATTTGACCTCCAAGCTATGCATGATGGAGGAAAGAAATCTTATACTTTTAAGAAATACAATGTGACTTTCAAATTAGTCACTATCATAGGATGCAGAGGTGAAGACAACATGTCCTAATGTGCTCATGGTTGGTGAAAAAGAGTTATTAGAGGCCATGGAACAAGGTGAAGGTGTTGGCTATGCATTGGTGTTAAAACCAAGGGAGGTAGATGAAGGTAAGGGAGCTAAGAAGTTAGATTTACCCAAGGAGTTGCAAAGCATGCTGCAGACTTATCAGGGTATAGTAAGTGATGGAAAACCATCAACCTTACCCCCTAAAAGAGCCATAAGTCATAAGATAGACTTTATCCTAGGAGCTACCCTTCCCAATAAAGCATCCTATAAGATGACCCCTTAACAAAATGAGGAGATTGCTAGACAAATACAAGAACTCCTAAACCAAGGTCTCATTAGAAAGATAATTAGTCCATGTGTTGTACCCACTATCCTTGCACCTAAGAAAGGAGGAACTTGGAGGCTTTCTATTGATTGAAGGGCTATTAATAGGATAACCATAAGGTATAGGTTCCCTATCCCTAGGATTGAAGACCTAATGGATTATCTAGGTGAAGATAAGGACTATAACAAGATAGAATTGAAGAGTGGCTATCACCAAATAAGAATAAATGAAGGAGATGAGTGGAAAACAACCTTCAAAACCAATGAAGGTTTGTATGAATGGCTTGTCATGCCATTTGGACTATCCAATGCCCCCTCCACATTCAAGAGGCTCATGAATGAAGTCCTCAAAGACTACATTGGAAAGTTTGTAGTGGTATATCTAAATGATATACTAATTTATAGCAAGACAAGAGGTGAGCATCTAGAACACCTTGAGATTGTTTTCAAGAAGCTATATGATGAGAAGTTAATGATCAACTTCGAGAAGTGTGAGTTTATCAAGATAGTGATAGTGTACCTTGGATTTGTTCTATCACATGGAAATCTGAAAATGGACAAGAGAAAAATGAAAGCCATTCTTAATTGGCCTACTCCAAGGACAACATCATAGGTAAGAAGTTTTCATGGCCTTGCTCAATACTATAGGAAATTCATAAGGCAATTTAGTTCAATTTGTGCTCCTATGTTGGACACTATTGAAGGAGGTATGAAGACTAAGTTTGTATGGAATGAGCATACTAACAAGAGCTTTGATTTTTTGAAGGAAAAGATAGCTACCCAGCCTTTTTTAGTCTTGCCAAGCTTTGAGAAGCTATTTACCATAGAGTGTGATGCTAGAAATGTGGCTATTAGAGCTATTCTAAGCCAAGAGGGTAGACCGATGGCTTTTCATTCAGAGAAGCTAAGTGAAGCCAAGAAGAAGTACTCTTCTTATGACATTGAAATGTATTCATTGGTTCAAGCTTTAAGGAAATGGTGGCACTATTTTCTTCCCAAGAAATTCCTAGTGTATTCAGACAATCAAGCTCTTAGTTTCCTGAATTCACAAGAGAAGTTGAGTCACAAGAACATGAAGTGGGTTGATTACCTACAAGATTACACCTTTAATATCAAGCACAAGAAAGGAATACTCAACAAGGTGGTAGATACCTTGTCTAGAAGAGCTCTTACCATCCAAGAGATTTAGTTGAAGAGCATGGGGATAGATCACTTCACAGATCTATATGTTGATGATGAAGAATTTGTAGACATTTATAAGGTATGTGCAAAATACAAGAACCATTTCCATAGAAAATATGTTGAATAAACTTTGCAAAGTGATATTTTGTTTAAGGGAAATTAGTTATGTGTCCCTAGAGGCTCTATTAGAGATAATTTGATACAAGAAAAGCATAATGGTGCATTAAGTGGTCACTTTGGGATCAATAAGACCCAAGAACTTGTTCAAAGGTTCTATTATTGGCCAAGGATGAATCTTGATGTTAGGAGGTATGTGGAAATTTGTATAGTGTGTCAAAAGGCCAAGGGTACTTCTTCAAATGCAGGTCTATATCAACCATTACCTATTCCTACTAGGCCATGGGAATTCTTAAGTATGGATTTTGTAGTTGGGTTACCCAAGACAAGACAAGGAATGGATACTGTTTATGTAGTTTTGGATAGATTTAGCAAGATGGCTCATTTTGTGCCATGCAAGACAACTAATGATGCTAGTCAAATAGCCTCTCTTTTCTTCAAGGAGATAGTAAGAATTAATGGGTTACCTATGAGTATTGTTTCAGATAGAGACACCAAGTTTATGAGTCATTTTTGGAAGAATATTTGGTAGAGATTGGGCACTAATTTATCATTTGGATCTACCTACCATCCACAAATTGATGGTTAGACCAAGGTTGTCAATAGAAGCCTTGGAAATCTATTAAGATGCTTCACCAAGGAGTATGGTCAACAATGGGATCAATTGATTGGACAAGATGAGTATGCATATAATGATACTATCAACAAATCAATAGGGAAGAGTCCCTTTGAAATAGTGTATGGTCTACATCCTAGAGGAGTCTATGAACTAAGAGACTTGAAGGATGGAGTGAAGGGAAGTGGATATGATGATGAATTTTCTTATGCAATACAAGATATACATGATATAGTTAGGAAGACTTTGACCGAGAACACCATGAAGCATAAGACCAAGGTGGATGAGAGTAGAAGAGAAGTTTAGTTTAATGTGGGAGACTTGGTAATGATACATATAAACAAGTCTAGACTTCAAAAGGGAGTCCCTCACAAGTTGAAAATGAGAAGGATAGGTTCCTGTCCTATCTTGGTAAAGTATGGTAACAATGCTTCTAGAGTGGAGCTACCAGAAGATAGTGGATTGTCCCTTATCTTCAACATCGTAGACCTAGTTCATTACAAAGGACCATCACTAGATATGGATCAAAGCCTCAGTGAAGTAATCAGAGATGTGGAAGATCTCAAACTACCTTCTGCTATAGTCAAGGAAACTGAGAGTATACTAGATACTAGAGTCTATAAGAAGACTAGAACCAAGGAGTACAAAGAACATCTGATAAAGAGACATGGTCAAACTAATTTTGATGTAGTATGGGTTAATTAATCATAGTTTAAGAAGATGGGGATTGATCCTACTTTACTCAATACAAGGGTGGATTGACCGCTATTATTTTGGGGAGGATGGTGCAGGACCACCTAGGCTAACCTCCATTATTCATGCTATTTTGGCTTGTATCTGACATTAGCCAAGTCAGATTGGTAGGATGAGTTGTGTATTTAGTTTTAGACCTTAGAAGGTCATTACATTGTGGACTAGGTGAGTTAATCATTATGATGTAGGAACATCCTAGGTGTAAGAGTAATCTTGCATCACCCAAAAATATTTCTAGTTTCTTTTCAATAAGGGTTATCTTATGCAGAGCTGCTATTTTTGGCAAGTTACTATTTTTAGTAATTTTTCCATTCAAGCTCAGAATGGTCTATTTTCTTCCCTAGAGGTTAATTTTGGTCATATCAACCTGCCAGTAAAGTTTCATTGCTAGATCAAGTTTAGTTTTGAAGTTATTGAAAATTTTCGGTATTGGCAGCAGGGTACAGAAACTTTGAACTCAATTTTGAAGGCTTTAGAGGCCCCGAATGAGGTCGAAACTTCAATTGAATGAAGCTTTCTTGATTTAGGTATTGTAGAGTGCTTCGTTCCTTTTCTGAAATGGGTTCATAATAGTCAATCAGGTCAATGGGTGATGACTTACAGTCTTCGGAAGTTGGGTCACCTAAAATGGCTGAAAATAATTTTTCTTCAAAATTTCTGTTTGGGTTTCAAAAGTTGTTTTGAGCCAACTTTGATGTAATAAATTGTAAAATAAAATAATTCTAAGTTTGGTCAGCCTTATTGGCTAAAATTCTGGAACCTTCTAAGGTAGTGGAAAATTACCTATATAAGGAAGGTTGTAGTGTTGTCTTAGGCAGTTTGGGGTAGCTTTGGGTAGATCTAGGTAATAATGTGAGGCTTTGTCCTACAAAATATTGTAAGGGAAAATGCCCATGTGGCTTTTCATATTGTAATTTTGAAATTTGTAATTCCACATTTGTGGAGATAATAAAAAGCCTATTTTATGTTCTTGCAAATTATTGTTGTTTCTATGTTTCTGTTATGTGTTTGTGGTATTAAGGGGAGCACCCTTCATCAAGTGGTATCAGAGCGGGATTTATTGAGTGTCTAAATAGATCATGGACTATGAGGCAGTTTTCACTAGGACCATGGTTAGGGATCCAACGAGTAGTGCAAAAATGCCTCCATGAAGGGAACATGGCAGAAGAGCTGGTGGTGTAACACTTGAGGTTAGAGCACTCCAGAGACAAGTGCAAGCATTGCAAGAAGAGATTCATAGAGGAATGAATCTTAATGTCAAAGATGAAAGCGAGGATGAAGCTGAAGAAGAAAATTTTGAAGAAGTCAAAATTGTGAATTAGGAAGAAGAAAGACTTTTTTGAGCCATTTCCAAGATCGGGAAAAGACCTAAGATTGATGTTCCTACATTTTCACATAATCTTAACCTAGAGGAATTGATCAATTGGATCAATGAATGTGAAGAATATTTCAAGTATGAAGATATTGAGGATCGTAATAAGGTCAAGTTTGCAAAGGCCAGACTTAAGGGTCATGCAAAGATTTGGTGGCAAGAGATTCAATTGGAAAGAAATAGAAGAGGAAAGGATAAAATCACAAGATGGGATCGAATGGTGGAAAAATTGAAGTGATAGTTCATTCCTATTGATTATGAGCTTGAGCTACTAAAGAAAATGCAAAGTTTGAAGCAAGCAGGAAGATCTATTCAAGAGTATATAGAGGAGTTCTATTGAATCCTCATCAGAATATGCCATGCAGAAGCTGATAAGGAGAAAGTTTCTTGTTATCTTAATGGGTTGAGGTCAAGCATTCAAGAGGAGTTGAATCTAGCTTGAATGAATAGTATTGAAGAGGCATACCATTTTTCCCTAAAAGTAGAGGAAAAGCTGAACAAGAAGTTTGAGAGTAGATAAAATAGAAGAGGTCATGATGGAAGATCTAGTGGATGGTCATATAGAGGCTAGAATGAAGATCCAAAAATGAAGGATGAGGCCAGTAGTAGTCAAAATCAGAGAGGAAACAATTCCAATCATTTACATGATCAGAATAATAGAGATCAGAGAGGAAGAGGAAGAGGACAAGGTTTAGGAAGAGAAGGCTTCCATGGAACATGTTTTTCATTGTGGAGAGGAAGGTCATAGGGCATTTGAATGTCCTCAATGCCAAGGAAGGATAGATAGGAGAATTGAAGGCTAGGCTAGAGTTGCCAATGTAGATGAAGATGCCAAATCATCACATTCTAAAGATGCTGAAAGATGAGAAACACTAATTAATAGAAGAGTCCTGCTGAGTGGTGAAAATGAACCTAAGAAAAGGAGGAGCTTGTTTTGCACCAGGTGAAAGTGTGAGGGTAAGTGTTGTGATGTGATTATTGATAGTGGAAGCATTGACAATTTGGTGTCAGAAGAGATGGTTAAAAAGTTGAATCTCAAGAGACAGAAACACCCACATCCATATCGGATTACCTGGGCACAGGATGACCACAAGGTCATGGTCAGTGAATAATGCCTAGTGAAGTTCAAGATTGGCAGATACCATGATGATGTACTATGTGATATCATATCTATGGATGCATGTCATATGTTGTTGGTTAGACCATGGTAGTTTGACAGACATGTTGTACATGATGGTTGTGTGAATACCTATTCCCTGACAAAGGATGGAGTGCGACATAAGCTAAACACATTCAAGGAGATAGAAGAAAAGGTATGTGGTAATGCAAGAATAAGTTTTGTTGATGGAAGAAAATTTCTAGAGGGTATGAGGCATGAGCATGTGTGTTTTTTTTTAATTCCAAAAGTTGGTAAAGAGGAAGTAGATTATGTACCTATAGAAGTTACAGATTTGTTGAATGAGTTTCAGGATATTGTATCCGATAATGTACCTGGTGGATTACCACTAGTAAGGAAGATCAGTCATCAAATGGATTTGATTCCAGGAGCCAGTTTTCTAAATAAGGCAGCATACAAAATGACACCAGAAAAAAGTAAAGAGTTGAACAAACAAGTACATGAGTTGTTATAGAAGGGGTTGATTCGGGAAAGCTTGAGTCCATGTGTTATACTAGTAGTATTAGCACTGAAGAAGAATGGAGAATGGAGGATGTGTATAGATTTTAGAGAAATAAAAAAGATCACAATCAAGTATAGGTTTCCATTGCCATGAATGGATGATATTATGGACTATTTGAGTGGAGCTGTGTATTTTTCAAAGATAGATCTGAAGAGTGGATATCATCAGATTCAGATCAAAGAAGGAGATCAATGGAAGACTTCTTTCAAGACAAAGGAAGGACTGTATGAGTGGTTAGTCATGCCTTTTGGGCTAACCAATGCACCAAGCACTTTCATGTGACTCATGAATGAGGTTCTGAAAGAATTTCTGGGTAAGTTTGTCATTGTTTACCTAGATGATATTTTGATCTTTAGTAAGACATTGGAGGAGCATATGATGCATATTCGTATGGTGTTTGAGAAGTTGAGGGAAGAGAAATTAATGATTAATTTTAAGAAGTGTAGTTTTGTGAAGGAGTTAGTGTATTTGGGATTTGTAGTCTTAGCAGAAGGTCTAAAAATGGACCCAGAGAAAGTGCAGGCTATCCTTGAATGGCCTACTCCAAGGAGTGCTACTAAGGTAAGATGTTTTCATGGTTTGGCTAGCTTTTACAAAAATTTTATCATAAATGTTAGCAGTATCTGTGGACCCTTGACTAAAATAATGAGAGGGGATAGAAAAGAGTTCAAGTGGACTAATGGGGTATATAAGAGTTTTAAATTGTTGAAACAAAAAGTTACAGAACAACCTATTCTAGCACTTCCAGATTTTAATAAGGTGTTTCAAGTAGACTGTGATGCTAGTGGTACTACAATAGGAGTTTTTATGAGCCAAGAAGGTAAACCTATTGCTTATTTTAGTGAGAAGTTAAATGATGCTAAGAGAAAATATTATGTTTATGATCAGGAATTGTATGCTATAGTTCAAGCATTGAAGAAGTGGAGACTCTATTTGCTTTATAAGGAGTTTTTTTTGTATACTGGTCATCAAGCTTTATAATATTTGAATAGTCAAGGAAAGTTGAATCAGAGGCATTTGAAATGGGTTGAGTTTTTGCAGAGTTATACATTTGTTTTGAAGCACATGAGTGGAAAGTCTAACAGGGTTGCAGATGCTCTTTGCAGAAGGAAAATATTGCTGACAAAGATGCAGATTGAGGTGGTTGGGTTCAAGGAACTCAAGAATTTGTATCTAGAGGATCTTGATTTGTGTGAAGCTTGGAAAACTTGTAAAGAACCTGTTATTCTAGACAAAACAAAGTGGTTGGATTTCATCATTCAGGTATTCAGAGGGAGTTAGTTGTGCATTCGACGAAGTTCTATGAGGGAGAATCTCACCAAGGAGAAGCATAGCAGAGGATTGGCTGGACATTTTGGTCATGATAAAACCATTGCTTTGGTTAGTGAGAATTATTATTAGCCATAGTTACAACAAGATATCAATAATTTTGTACAGAGTTGCAGAGTATGTCAGATGGAAAAAGTAGTAAAGCAGAATACAGGGTTGTATCAGCCATTATATGTACCAGAGAAGCCTTGGGAGGATATTAGTATGGATTTTGTTCTTAGTTTGCCAAGGACTCAGTAGGGACATGATTCAATTTTTGTGGTGGTTGACAGATTTTAAAAGATGACACATTTTATTGCCTCGAAGAAGATTAATGATGCAGTTCATTTGGCAGAATTGTTTTTCAAAGAAATGGTGAGACTACATGGTTTTCCAAAGAGTATAGTTTCAAATCGAGACACTAAGTTTGTTGGATATTTCTAGCGTACATTATGGAACAAGTTAAAGACAAATTTGAAGTTTAGTTCATCACATCATCCACAGACTGATGAACAAATAGAGTTGATGAATAGGAGTTTGAGAAATTCACTGAGATGTTTGGTTGGAGATAAGCCAATGGGATGGGATTTGATTTTACCACAGGTGGAATTTGCATACAATAATTTTGTCAATAGGAGCACTAGTAAATCACCATTCCATATTGTATATGGAAGTAGTCCCAAAAATGCATCCGAGTTGAGGAAGATAGATAAAGGAGAAATAAGTAGTGTTGAAGCTGAGGATTTTGAAGAACATTTGAAGAACATCCATGAGGAGGTCAAGAAGCACATTACCAAGATGAATGCCCAGTATAAAGCTAAGGCAAATGAGAAAATAAGACTTAATGAATTTTAGGTTGGAGATGAAGTTATGGTTCATTTGCGGAAGGTGAGATTTTGAGTTGGTACATATAACAAGTTGAAAATGAAGAATTTTGGGCCATGTAAGATACTAAAGAAGCATGATTCAGGAAATTCCAATGAGGTAGAATTGCCTACTGAGCTGAATATTTCACCAGTGTTTAACATTTCAGATCAGATAGAGTATCATGAGGGACGTGTTGAAGATGAGATCATAGCAACACAGTGGAGTATTCCAGAAACTAGTTCAACTACCAAGGAGATTGAAGACATACTGGATAGTCATGTTGGCAGAAGCACAAGGAACAAGACATATGAAGAATATCTTGTCAAATGGAAAGGATGGCCTATTGAAGATTCATCATGGCTAACAAAGGATGAGGTTAACCATATTGGTTTTTCTCTTCACACCTGAGTCATGATAGGGTCACTTCTCAAATTACCTCGAGTGTCTGATGCTGGAGCATCCTAGGTGTAAGAGTAATCTTGCATCACCCAAAAATATTTTTGGTTTCTTTTCAATAAGGGTTATCTTGTGCAAAGCTACTATTTTTGGAAAGTTACTATTTTTAGTAAGTTTTCCATTCAAGCTTAAAATGGTCTATTTTCTTCCCTGGAGGTTCATTTTGGTCATATCAACCTGCCAGTAAAGTTTCATTGCTAGATCAAGTTTAGTTTTGAAGTTATTGAAAATTTTCGGTATTGGTAGTAGGATACAAAAACTTTTAACTCATTTTTTAAGGCTTTAGAGGCCCCAGATGAGGTCAAAACTTTGGCTAAATGAAGCTTGCCTCATTTAGATGTTGTATAGTGCTTCGTGTGCTTTCCAAAATGGGGTCATAATAGTCAATCAGGTCAATGGGTGATGACTTACGGTCTTTGAAAGTTGGGTCACCTAAAATGGTGAAAAATATTTTTTCTTCAAAATTTATGTTTGGGTTTCAAAGGTTGTTTTGAGCTGACTTTGATGTAATAAATTGTAAAGTAAAATAATTCTAAGTTTGGTCAGCCTTATTGGCTTAAATTCTAGAACCTTCCTAGGTGGTGGAAAATTACCTATTCAAGGAAGGTTGTAGTGTTGTCTTAGGTAGTTCGGGGCAGTTCTAGGTAGATCTGGGTAATAATTCAAGGCTTTTTCCTATAGAATATTGTAAGGGAAAATGTCGATGTGGCTTTGCATATTGTAATTCTAAAATTTGTAATTCCACATTTGTGGAGATAATAAGAAGCCCATTTTCGGTTCTTGCAAATTATTTTTGTTTCTCTATTTATATTATGTGTTTTTGGTATTAAGGAGAGCACCCTTCATCACATTAGGACTAAGGTCACCAAAATAGTCATTGTTAGTAGCTTTTAAATTGCTTAGTCTTAAGAAACTTAAAGGTTGGATTAGCATCTTAAATGTGTTCTAAACACATGAATGATGTTAGAAAGATGCCATGAGGCCATTTATGGAGTTGGTTCCTCAAGATATAGGAGATAGAGGTCCTAAGAGTTAGGAAGATAGGATAATGAAAAAGATTCCAAATGTTGTTACAAAGTTGTCATGACAACATTTGCAATAATGGAAAATGTTGCATGCAACTCAACAACATTGGATCCCCTCAAAGGTAGGAGTGGGAGATTAACCAAAAGGCCTTAAAACATGGAGGAAGGCATCTAATGTCATAGAAGGCTTGAATCTCAAAGTTAGAGATCATTGTAAGAAGTTTGTGAAATGTGAATAGAGCTCTGCAACACTGTTTTCTAAAGAATTCATGCATTTCATTGTGACAGTGGCATTATATGGTTTTAAAATTGAAAGTTAGCATTGGATTTGACTATTTTAGTATGGTTTAAGACTTTTTATTTTAGTGTGATAGTTGTTTTGAGTTAGTCTACTAGTTGTGAGAAAATAAGTTAGATATAGACAGTTTGCTAGTCTCTTTTAGACTATTTTTGGTTTCATGGCTCCCACTTGCGATTCAACCCTTGAAACTTCAAGAAAGTGGATGAATGTTCAAGTGGAACATTTTTACATAATTTATATAGAGGTAAGAATCCAAAGGAGTCAGTTTTCTATTTTAAATGTCAAGCCCTAGGCGAGCTAGGAGTGTCCGGCTAGAAGCTTGATAGTGAAGAATCTAGTGATTAAATGCAGGGGAGAGAAGCACTGTACAAAAAAAGTATAGTTCTAGGTAGTAATTAGTCATATCTTGACATATTATGAGGATTGAGGTCATTCCAATCCATTAGAGTTAGTTGTAAGAAAGAACCAGTGAAGTCCTAGTAAATAGGGCTTTCAACCCTATTAGTCCTAGTTTGTAGGAAACCTCTGTACATAGGACCTAGGTGTCCAAAACCTTTAGAATATTTTATAAAATTGAAAAGGGTATCCAAATGTGGTATCATATTTTTAGGTTGTTTGAAAATTTTCTACAAGAAGTGGTAAAAGGTCTCTGGTAAAGGCTACAAGGAAATAGGCCTAATTAGGCCTCCTCATGGTGAAACCTTGAACCCGATAAGGAAAGGCTTGAAGATCCTTCTAAATGGATTAAAATGGGATAAAATGTAATGTATCCATGATGATATACACCCCTACAATGAATTTATTAAATGGAGAGAAGTTGGCACTTAGAACTTTCTAAGTGTAGGAGAAAGCACTAAAGCATTGAATGGTGTTTGTCTTTCAAGGTGAAGCACAAGGTGTGATACTCTTGGAGAAGAGTTGGATTAGGACTTAGTTAATCATCTAAGCCTAACAAGGACCTAGAAGAGATTAGGATCCTAATAGAGACAAGCTAGGTCTCTTGGTAGATGTGAAAACAAGTCTTGGAAAACTCACATTAGCCTCCACTTCTTAAGTGCTTGGATCAATGCAGAGAGCTCCAAATCATATGAGGAATACCTTGACTTAGCCTCATTCAATCTCTTACTGAAAATGCAACCGGTCTTCCTTCTTGGTTCAAAACTGATCCCATTGCTATGTTTCTTGCATCACATTCAACTATAAGTAGCTTGTCAAATCTTGGTAGTACTAGGATAGGATGAGTTGTCACTCTTTTCTTCATGTTTTCAAACCCTTCTTGAGATTTTTTGGTCCACACAAACTTGGTCTTAGCTCATCCTTTGTTAGTATTGAGCATAGGTGAACATATCTCACTAAATCCTCTTATGAAATTCCTATAGAACTGCACTGATCCATTGAAGCTCCTCACTTCTATCCCTATTTTAGGAGTCGGCCAACTTAGTATGGATTCCACTTTTCTTGGATCTATTTTAAGGTCACCTTGAGACACCACAATTCCTAGGTAGACTAGTTCTTGTTTGAGGAATTCACTCTTCACTAGATTGATGGCTGGTTTCTCCTCATGTAACCTTCTTAGGACAACCTCTAGGTGGTTCATATGTTCCTTCTTGGTCTTGCTAAAGATGAGAATGTCATCTAGGTACACCACAAAAAAACTACCTATGTAATCCCTTAAGACCTCATTCATTAATCTCATGAATGTACTAGGTGCATTTGTAAGCCCAAAGGCCATGACTAACCATTCATAAAGACCCTCATTACTTTTGAAGGCTAACTTCCACTCATCCCCTTCCTTCATCCTAATTTGGTGATACCCACTTTTAAGATCAATTTTGGTGAAGTATTGAGACCCCTCAAAACAATCCATGAGGTCTTCTATTCTAGGAATAGGAAACCTATATCTAATGGTGATCCTATTGATTTCCATAGAATGATTACATAACCTCCACTTATCTCCCTTCTTTGGTGTCAAAACCACTGGGACAACACATGGGTTAATTCTCTTTCTTATCAACCCTTGACCAAGAAGTTCTTGAATCTATCTTGTAATTACTTTGTTATGGTCCAGGGTCACTTTATATGCTTCTTTGCTAGGAAAATATGCTCTAGGTACAAATTCAATTTGAGGACTAATTTCCCTCTAAGGAGGAAGAGTAGCTAGTGTCCCATCACTTATGATGTCTTTAAACTGATCCAATAGATGTTGCACTTCTTTTGGCAATGTAGGGTGTAGTACCTTGGTCTCCTCCTTGGGATTTAGGACTATGCCTAGTCAAACTCCTTCCTCTTCTTTGAGTTCATGAAAGAACTCCTTCCCACCCATCAAGAGTGTTGGTGTTCAAAATGGATGCTTATGCTCTTAGGCTGCCAATATACCCTCAGGTTGATTTTAGGATTGGTTAGTTCCAAAATGTATAAGGATCTTAGGGTAACTGGATGAACTATAGGGACAAGACTACCCTCTTCACTTCTAGCTCTGGAAAACCAAGGCAGGTGCACCTAACCCAATGAAAACTATACTTTACACCAAAGAATGGGTCTAAACAACAGATTGATAGTAAGAAAGTACTAAATGCTAACCTCACATTCATTGACTCTCCATTACTATATGGTGACAAAACCACACAACCAAAGACTTAAAGCTTAGAAAGGTTATTTATTTTAAGATTTTGGAATGTAATAACCTCAATCAATGTATGTTAACAAGAGAGCTACTCATTTAGGCCAGTGCCTCATCCATTGGGCAAGATTCCTTAGACACAAAGACACACAGATTTGAGAATATCTGAGAATTCATAGCCATAAATACATTTATCCTAATCTTTACTGCTTACAAAACATCCTTACATACACAAGGGCAAACTTATATCTCATTTAGAGTATTGTTTAATCCAATCCTAGATCAAAACTCAAGAATGAAGATATATACATAAAAACACTATGTAATGAGCTAGAAAGCTCAAAGCTTACTTGACTTGACACAAAGGAGAGATAAGAGTCAAATATTTGTATTATCATGAATTCCTTCTGTGTATACAATGAATCACAACACACCCTTCTTGAAAATTATAGCTTAGACATGCAAATTTCTTCTTTCATTAACAAATATTGAGTCAAAAACTATTACAAAACCCTAGGATCAGAAACTAGGGTGTGTTTATTGAACTTCAAAACTGGGACCTCAACAAAATCAATAATTCAACACTATATACCCCTAGTTACCTTGGAATCCTACACAAGTTAGGATGAAACAAGCTATGGATAACTAGGGTAAGGGTTAGGGTTTCCACCCACCAAACAATTCAAACATATCAGAAATTAATACATTGGAGGGAAAACCAAGAAACCCTGAGCAATCAGATCTAAAATTCAATCTTCACTTATGGTAATTCATCTGGAAATATACTGAAGATCATGAAACTCCTACAAATTCATCTAATTTCACCCCCTACAACATGTCTCGAGCACCATTTATTCATTCTCCCCATGACAAAAAACTCCTTGCAGTCAATCATCAAACACCTGGACCACACCACAACAACTGCAAATCATTTCTATTAAGTTCAGCTATCTAAACATTCAATTATAGTCCTTTTTGTCCTTGGAAAGCATTCAAATTTTCAAATCTGCAAAGAACGGCTACTTTATGGTGCTTACCAATGTATCAACGGCCCACATTTAAATCTAAACTTGGTTTATATCATGACCGTTAGATGCTTTCCCTTTTCTCAGGTTATGTTTTTACTTTATAAGAATCTGGTGAATATGTGACTGAAAAACCTTCGCCCATTCGCGAGAACTTTGAGAGCACCACTAAATTATCTAGCTATTACATGAACACTATTCACCAAATCGCTAAGTTTTTAGACCCTTTTCCAAAACATCACGTGACCCAGCAAATAAAGCAAGCATTTGTCAAAACCACCAAAACCTTATCCAAACCATCATAAAGACCGATAAAATTTACTAGGCCCGCATCAAGAAGATCGACGGTTGTCTCATCTTCACAAAGACCTCCAAGATTCCTCCAAATCATAAGACAACTGTTAGAATAAGAATCTTACCCTGCTTTGACAACCCTTTGACAGGATATGAAATCAATAGTTGGCGTATCTTCACATGTGTCAGAAAAAACCCATTAGATTACACGCTAACCGTCGATGCTCTACAAGTGTCAGAACCCATTGAACCTCAAAAAAGCTAGCCCCACTAACAACATGTCTAGTCACACAACATGGACCAATTAGATAATGAAAAATAAGCACACTTGGCAGTGAACCCACTTGAAACAAAAGATTACGTCACACAAGAGAATGAACGGCTATCACATAATCTCAAGCCTCTGATACATCCCATAAGATCATATTCCCATCATCAATTTTTTGACAATGTCAGGACCCTCTGACAAACTTGAAAACTAGGTCCCACTGACAACTGCCACCGCATTATATTGTGAACCAATTAGAGACCGCAATTTGTACCTACATGTCACCTTGGACCCACAGTTTGAAATGCCCTGTCATAAAGAGAATCAACGGTCGTCGTGACCTTGCATACCTCAAACACATCCCTTGCGCTTTCACGAAAACCATTGGATCAAGATGCTATTAGAGAGCTAGGCCCAAGAAAGACTAAGCCAAAACATTAGAAAGAATTAAAGTTGGACTTAGGGAAAATTAAAGTTGACAGACTTAGGGAAAAATTTTGCTAGGTGCTTGAAAACTTAGGAAAAAATAAAGCCCGCCAGGGAGAAAGGAACTTAGGGAAAATTAAAACTAAAACATCTGTGGGGAAATAAAAAAATTAAGCACATGTGTTTAGGAAATTGTAAGTGACCCAAAAAGTAACATGAAATTAGAACCAGACTAGGGCACACCTAGGGTTTATCTACCCAATGGCTAGATTTTCAAAAATTTCACATAGGGTTTGAGCCAGAGACCTAAAAAAAACTATAGAGTCTGGCAGAAAAATGCTAGAGCCATGAAAAAATTCATAGGTGCTAATAGTGGCTCATACTCAGGGACGTGTATCTCCTGTAGACACA
This sequence comes from Chamaecyparis obtusa, assembly GCA_027943335.1. Classification (NCBI taxonomy): domain Eukaryota; kingdom Viridiplantae; phylum Streptophyta; class Pinopsida; order Cupressales; family Cupressaceae; genus Chamaecyparis; species Chamaecyparis obtusa. The sequence continues at coordinate 28,455 of BSBK01014208.1, forward strand.
ACGAGCAAGGTAGAATCTCCTAGAAGAGAAGACCAACTCAAAATTTTGACCCAAAAAGAAAAAATAGACGAATGTATAGGGGAAAACCTAAACTACTGCTCATGGAAAGGATATGTCAAGAGAAGTAAAACTTTAGGAATTGTCCATGAACAAGCAATTCCAAAGTACCACTAGTTAAATCCTTCAGGACATAGGAATCTGTCCACCATTTTCTCTCAATAAGATAAGGGCCCAACCAAATTGGATCACATTTTCCATGCTTCCCCTTATCTTCCAATCTTGCATTCCACATTAGGACAAGGTCATCAACCTCAAAACTCCTTGGAGTAGCCCTCCTATCAAAAAAATTCTTACATTGTCTATGCAATGTCTCATTTCTTTCATGTGCATCTCTCCTTACCTCTTCCAACTGGATCAGTTCATCCATTCTTACTCTCATCTCATCATTCAAATCTTCATCATATGCCTGGATGAACTTATACATATGCAATAGATTATTTTGAGGCAATCTAGCACTTAGTCCATATACCAAATCAAATGGAGCACAACCTATGACCTTCTTTATAGTTACCCTGTCAGCCCATAGTGCCCACCATAACTTTGAGTCCCAGGATTTCTTATTTTTATCCAGTACTCTCTTGAGAATCTTAATTAAACTTTTGTTACTAGACTCGGCCTGGCCATTTCCTTGTGGATGATATGGGGAAGAGAATGAAATGTGTATCCCATATTGCTGACAAAAATCACTAACCTCCTATGATCTAAAACACATTGCATTATCAACCACAATTACCTCTAGGCAACCAAACCTGGTAAAGATGTTCTGCATCATAAAATCTGCTACGACTTTGCTAGTAGCCTTTCTAGTGGGGATAGCTTCAAACCACTTGGTAAAATAGTCTATTGCCACTAGTATGTAAGAATGTCCACCACTAGACTTGTTTGGAATTTCTCCAATAAAGTCAATACCCCACTTTTGGAAAGGAGCCTAAACTGAAATAGGTTGGAGTGGAAAATTTCCATTAAACTTCAACTTTCTAGCAAATCTCTGACATGCATCACATTTTCTTACAAACTAATGTGTATCTTTAAAAATTGTAGGCCACCAAAATCTAGACCTAAGGATCTTGTGAGCTATGGTCTTTTCCATATAGTGTCCTCCATAAACACCTTGGTGCATTTCCTTTAACAGGGCCTCAGACCTCTCATGGTCTATGCAATTTAGCAATATTCCTTCATTGCTTCTCCACCAAAATGTACCATGTATAATGGCATACCTTGTTGATTGCAACTTGATAGTTCTTCTTCTATTTTCATCCATCTCAGGGGAAAGGACCAATTTCTGCAAGTAACCAATAACATCTTTGTACCAATCACAATAATCCATATCACAAATATATGGCCTTTGTTCTTCTTCTAACATATTTACATGATTTTCAATTAAATTGCTTTGTGCCATTAATTTTGCAAGACCTAAGCCTCTTACCAACTTTTTAATCTAGATATCAATATTAAATTCTTGGATCCTATTGATCCATCTACATCTTTTCCCTAAAACTTGTTGTTGCACCAATCTATCCTTAATTGCAGCACTAGGAACATAAGCAACCACTTTAGCCCCTACAAGATAACATCTAAAAGCCTTGACAACTTTGACTAAGGCATAAGCCTATTTCTCAGTAATATCATATTTTAATTATGTTGCTTGTAGGGATTTACTAAAAAATGATATGGGTTGTTCACATCCATCTAAATTCTTCTACAATAAAACTATTGCAATTGTATGATAAGAAGCAAAAGAAAATATCTGCATGGGCTTACCATAATCAGGTGTCCTCAAAATAGGAGCATCCTTGATGGCCTTCTTGATATTTCTAAAAGATTCATCTGCTTCTTCATTCCATTCAATCTTTGCCTCCTTTTTCAACATTCTACAGATAGGGATACTGATTTCTACAAAATTTGTAACAAATCTTCTTAGAAAGTTTACCTGCCCAAAGAAAGATTGTATTCCTTTAACATTTCTAGGTGGTGAAAGCTTATCTATAGCCATAACCCTTTCAGGGTCAATTCTCACTCCATCCTTGGACACAATATGTCCTAAGAGCTTGCCTTCCACAACACCAAAAGAACACTTCTTTGGATTCAAAGAAATCCCACACTCCAAGGCCCTAATAAAAATTTTCTCAAGATGTTCACAATGTTGATCTTCCTTATCTGAATTTGTTGTGAGATCATCCTGATATACCACTAGAAATTTGTTTATGAAGTCTACAAAGGAAACATCCATAGCTCTCTGAAAAGTAGCTCCTGCATTTGTCAGACCAAAAGGCATTCTAACATAAACATATGTTCCCCAAGGGGTAGTGAATGCAGTCTTAAACTGTTCTGACTCCTTCACCATGACCTGATTATATCTAGAGAAGCCATCCATCATGGACATTAACTCTAATCCAGTAACCTTCTATTGCATATTTTCCATATTAGGAAAACCATAATTGTCCTTCGAAGAATTGACATTCAAGTTCCTAAAATCAACACATAACCTAATGTCAACATTCTTTTTTCTAACTGGAACCAAGTTTGACACCCAAGTAGAATGTCTGACAGGCTTGATGATGCCAGCATCCATCATCTTTTTGAGTTCATCTTGCATTTTTGGTGCCAAGGTAGGATTTAGAGGCCTTAACTTTTGCCTAAAAGGTTTGGTTCCTTCCTTCAATGGTATTTCATGCTGGAATAGATCCTCTCTATAGGATTTCAAATCATCATAAGACCATGCAAAGACATGTCTAAATCTTTTGAGAAGATCAATTAGATTATTCCTAGTTCTTTGGGACAAACATTTACCTATATAAACATTTTTACGTATTTTACTTGTTCCTAAATTTACTTCTTCAAAATCATTGACCTTATCAACAAATTTAGGAAAACAAGTCCATTCTTTATCATCAAATGCTCTCTCAAGAGAAACCAATCCCCTTGGGATCCTATTTGACCTTAATTTCAAAACTTCCTTCCCAAGAACATTCTCTTTTCCATTTCTGATGTCAACATAAGTGCTGAAATCCATTTCCTAACCATCAAAATGAGAATCACACTGCAAAAACCTTAGTATATCCTGATCATCAGAAAATACCTACCAATTCTCAACATTGTCTAGGATAGAAGGCCTAGACTTACACTCAATCTTGGATATCCCTGCAAAGGTAATATCCTCTAGCCTTAGTGCTATGTTTTCTAGTAAGTCAGCCATCCTGTTTTAGCTTCTATCCACCCAATCAATACCAAAGGCACTGAAACCTTCAATTTCATCCCAAAAAACATTTCTATATTGTTTCAGCCTTTGATTCTTAGATGCATACTTTGATCTAATCTAATAAATCATTAACTCAGAGTCACCAATCACCCTAAGATGTTTGATTCCATGTTTTGATGCTTGTCTCAAACCAATCGATAGGGCCTCATATTTAGCAGCATTATTTGTGCAAAGGAACAAGAGAGTGAAAGAAAACTTGAAAGTCTTACCACTTGGGGATATCAATAGCACTCCTACTCTGGAACCTTCCTTTGAACTTGCTCCATCAAAATATAAGGTCCATAAGACATTACCTTCTACCATGTTATTTTCACCATTAGCTAGAAGGATAGGCTTGACCTTTTCTTGCACTTCTCTCTCCTAAACTTGGAAAGAGCCAATATCAGTGTCAACAAAACAATTTGTATCATCATTTTCATCCTCCTCAATCATATGTGGGGTTCTAGTTTCCCTTGAAACTTTCACACTTTCTCCTTCAATGCTAAAAGTATAAAAAGACAAGTCACATTGAATACTTCCTCCCATAGAAGCACTCCATTTTCTAGATAATAGCATTCCATACTGAGGAGGAATATCAACTACAAGAACACTCATAGTTAGTTGTTTTTCAGGAAATGCTGCTAATTTATAAGGCAAAGCTTTAATGGTACCAATAACTAGTACTTCTCTTGAGTCCATGGCTTGGCATCTCCCATGAGGTGTATCAACCTTTAACCCTAATGACTTCATGATCTCTGTAGGCATGACAGTGTTTGATTCTCCTAAATCAATCATGCAATTCTTCAATAATTTGACATTTATCATAAGGGACAAGAAAAAAGGATCAACTCTCCCTGATGTAGCATTTACAACATTTGCATTCAAAAATATCTGAGGGATCTTAGAGATAATTTCTTCATTTTTACTGTCAAGTGTGTCATCTAAAGAAGCCACATGCTTATCACTCCTACTCATTTCTTGGATCTTTATTGAAGAGGCACCATTTACCCAATCCAAGGCCTTGACCTTGTGCTCTTCTATTCTCATCATTTCCAAAAAGTGGAACTTTGACAATTATTTGTGAAAGAAATTTAGTCATATCAGTGGGAACATATGTATGGTTGCCCATGTCTTCCTTAATCTCAGTGACATCTTTATCTTCTACTTTGACAGTCAAGTTAGATTTACCTTTGTGTAGAAACTCATCATCCTTCTGAGGTATGGGAACAACTAGTTCTGATGTCCTTGCTTTACCTTGAGGTATTGCAACAGGTCCCATCTTCTTTTTTACTTTAACCTTACTAACTACACCAGCATCTTTCTCCTTTTCCTCATGCTATTGTGTACTCCTTTTTGATTTCTTGATAAACATACTACCTAGTTTACCATTTGTGCTTCCAACTGTCCTTCTTCTCAAATTGTAATTACTCCTGGCTTGAGTGACCATGTCTACAGTGATTTGAGCAATTTCCTCATCAAAGGGTCTCCTTAAGGAAACATGTTCCTCACAATTCAAAGCACCACATCCAACATCATCAAATTCTTCTTCCTCTTCATTAGAGTCATCCTCATCCCATGCATGTGAAGAAGTCATTCCACAACCACTCTTATCATATTGCTCATCCTGTTCTTGGTTCTTAGGTAAGTTTAGAGCAATAACATAATGTTCTAGACTATGAGGAGATTGACAAGAAGTACACCATGGGATTTCATCATTCATGTTAACTAAATTTCTTTGCAAAGGATCAGGAATCCTATCATCAAGCCTATCCCTTTTAACTGGAAAAATGGGCTTGCCATCCTTCCACTGAGTATTGTATGGGTAATTCTACATTTTTGGTTGCCTATTAAAATTACTTGAAATAGGCCGGTCATTTGTTGCAACCTTATTGTTTCTTTTTTCATCAAGCTTTAGATCCTCTAAAGCACTTAGAATCTTCTTTAGATTATCCTCCTCCTTTGGCTTAAAATTAGTAGACCTTCCTATCTCTTTCTTATTTTGCACTTGAGGCCTATAATCATCTCTTCTCCCTAATTTTCCTGATATTCTTCTATTACTTTCTATGTTGATAGCCAACTTGTAAGCCTCCCCAAGATTTCTAGGGTTCTTATCCCTCAAGAGATACCCCATCTTTGCATCAAAACCATTTAATTATGTCACAAGCTCTGTCATCTAACCTGATAACTTGCAGGAGCCTATGCATAGCCTTTTGGAATCTTATATTAAATTCAAGGACCTCTTCATTCTAATTTTTCTTTATGTTATTGAATTCATTCAAAATAAAACCCTCATTTGTTTTATCTCCATAATGCTCCTTGAAACAATTCTTAAATTCATTCCAAGATCCTATACTAGCATGGGGCAATCCTCTAAACCAATCCCTAGCATCCTCGGTCAGAGATTGTACAAATAACTTCATTACAACATCATCAGGCTCAACATTATAATCATCTATTACATCCATAAATTTTTTTATATGTTCCTCACATGTGATGACATTGTTTCCAGTAAACTTTGGGAGCTTCTTTCTAATTTCATCAAGAATTACATTAGGATAACTAGGAATACCAAAAAAGATAAGTTGTTTGTACCTTTCATGAATAGGAAGTCCATGTGGTGGATCCATTCCTTGAGATGTAGATGTATTTGTGTTTGAACCATTAGGAATTTTAGCAGCACCCCAGGATGGAATGCCATTTGTTTGGGCTACAATGCTACCATGATTTCCACCTTCTCCCAAAAATGAAGCAGCGGTATTTGAAGGTCCTAATGTATGCTTGAGGAAATCAATCTTCTTCCTCATTTCTACAATAGTAGCCTCCAACTCTACTTTCTCTAGTTCTTTAGCCCACATTTCTTTCTCTTTTCTATCCTTTTCAAGGTCTACATGTAATCTCAACCCTTATTCTAATGGGTCTTCCACATGAACTTGTTCATTGATTTGAACTCCAACAACTTTCTGTTTGCCTTTATCCCTAGGCCTAGTTATCTCATGTGTTCTCTACACAATAGGTTGTTCCTCTGCTCTTTCAAGCTCTGGGACAAAATTAATTGCCTCCAAATCTAACAACTACCTCTTTAGCTGATCAGCCCTTATCATGGCTTATCTTACTCTGTCTTCTTTGTCTTTTTCTCTTTGTTGTCTAATAAAAACTTGTTCTTGGACTCTTTTTTCCAACTCATAGACCTCTTCAAAGATTTCTTCTAATTCTAGGAGAGTAGTCTCAGACTCATCATCTCCCACTTGAAATTCATCCTCATATTAATTCAATCCCAAATCAACAGCCTCTTCATATTCTAAAATATTTTCTTCTTGACCAGGCTTGGTTTGAGTTTCTTGTCTTGTATCCTTTTTACTTTTCCAAGTATGAGAAACATTTCTTTTCTTCTTTCCTCCCCTTGTCTTACTAGGTCTAGAAGTTCTTGGAATACCTTCTTCCATTATGTTTTTAGGATGCTTCTTCCTCCAAGACCTAGTACCTTTGTAAATCATTTTATAAATAATCCACTGACTAGCACTACTGTAGAGATGTTTGAGTCACCACCCAAAAATATATTGGGAATCTTACAATACAACTTCCTCACTTAACAAATATCCAAATGAGTTTAACAAGACAAGGGACAAGAATAACCCTATTTTCTCCAATGATGACCTACTAGTTATTATAAACTTGTGTAACATTTCCCTAGTGGAGTTGCCATCTGTTGGTGTTCAAAATGGACGCTTATACTCTTAGGCTGCCAAAATACCCTCAGGTTGATTTTAGGATTGGTTAGTTCCAAAATGTATAAGGATCTTAGGGTAACTGGACCAATAATAGGGACAAGACTGCCCTCTTCACTTCTGGCTCTACAAAACCAAGGCAGGTGCACCTAACCCAGTGAAAACTATACTTAACACACCAAAGACTGGGTCTAAACAATAGATTGATAGTAAGAAAGTACTAAATGTGAACCTCACATTCATTGACTCTCCATTACTATACGGTGACAAAACCACACAACCAAAGACTTAAAGCTTAGAAAGGTTATTTATTTTAAGATTTTGGAATGTAATAACCTCAATCAATGTATGTTAACAAGAGAGCTACTCATTTAGGCTAGTACCTCATCCATTGGGAAAGATTCCTTAGACACAAAGACACACAGATTTGAGAATATCTGAGAATTCATAGCCATAAATACATTTATCCTAATCTTTATTGCTTACAAAACATCCTTACATAGACAAGGGAAAATTTATATCTCATTTAGAGAATTGTTTAATCCAATCCTAGATCAGAACTCAAGAATGAAGATATATACATAAAAACACTATGTAATGAGCTAGAAAACTCAAAGCTTACTTGACTTGACACAAAGGAGAGATAAGAGTCAAATATTAGTATTAAGTATCATGAATTCCTTTTGTGTATACAATGAATCACAAGACACCCTACTTGCAAATTATAGCTTAGACCTGCAACTTTCTTCTTTCATTAACAAACATTGAGTCAAAAACTATTCCAAAACCCTGGGACCAGAAACTAGGGACTATTTCTTGAACTTCAAAACTGGAACCTCTACAAAATCAACAATTCAACACTATATACCCCTGGTTACCTTGGAATCCTACACAAGTTAGGATGCAACAAGCTACGGATAACCAGGGTAAGGGCTAGGGTTTCCACCCACCAAACAATTCAAACAGATTAGAAATTAATACACTGGAGGGAAAACCAAGCAACTCTGAGCAATCAGATCTAATATTCAATCTTCACTTATGTTAATTCATTTGGAAATGTACTAAAGATCATGAAATTCTTGTAAATTCATCTGATTTGACCCCTTGCAACATGTCTTGAGCACCCTTTATTCATTCTCCCCATGGCAAAAAACTCCCTACAGTCAATCAACAAACACCTGGACCACACCACAACAACTGCAAATCATTTATATTAAGTTTAGCTGTCAAAGCATTCAATTCTGGTCCTTTATGTCACTGGAAAGCATTCAAATTTTCAAATCTACAAAGAACAGCTACTTTATGGTGCTTACCAATGTATTAATGACCCACATTCAAATCTGAACTTGGTTTATATCATGACTATTAGATGCTTTCCCTTTTCCTAGGTTATGTTTTTACTTTATAAGAATCTAGTGAATTCGCGACTGAAAAACCTTCGCCCATTTGTCAGAACTTTGTGAGCACCGCTAAATTATCTAGCTATTACACGAACACTATTCGCCAAATTGCTAATTTTTTAGACCCTTTTCCAAAACATCACGCAAACCAGCAAACAAAGAAAGCATTTTTTAGAACCACCAAAACCTTATCCAAACCGTCAAAAAGACTGAGAAAATTTACTAGGCCCGCATCATGAAGATCGATGGTTGTCTCATTTTTTCAAAGACCTCCAAGATTCCTCTAGATCATAAGACAACTATTGGATGAAGAATCTTACCCTGCTCTAACAACCCTTTAATAGGATATGAAATCAATGGTTGGCACATCTTCATATGTGTCAGAAAAAATCCATCAGATTACACGCTGACCGTCGATGCTCTGCAAGTGTCAGAACCCACTGAACCTCAAAAAATCTAGCCCCACTGACAACATGTCCAGTCACACAATGTGGACCAATCAGATAATGACAAATAAGAACACCTGGTAGTGGAACCACTTGAAACAAAAGATTATGTCACACAAGAGAATGAACAGTTGTCGCATAATCTCAAGCCTCTGACACATCCCATAAGATCATACACCCGTCATCGATCTTCTGACAATGTCAGGACCCTCTGACAAACTTGAAAACTAGGTCCCACTGACAACTGCCACTGCATTATATCATGGACCAATCAGAGACCACCATTTGTACCTATGTGTCACCTTGTACCCATAGTTTGAAACACCCTATCATAAAGAGAATCAATGGCCTTTGTGACCTCGCATAGCTCTGACACATCCCTTGCGCTTTTATGACAACTGTTGGATCAAGATGCTATCAGAGACCCGAGCCTAGGAAAGGCTAAGCTGGAACATTAGAAAGAATTAAAGCTAGACTTAGGGAAAATTAAAGCCAACCGACTTAGGGAAAAATTTTGCTAGGTGCATGAAAACTTAGGAAAAATTAAAGCCCATCGGGGATAAAGTAACTTAGGAAAAATTAAAACTGAACCCTCCACGGGGAAATAAAATAATTAAGCACATGGGTTTAGGAAATTTTAAGTGACCCAAAAAGTAACATGAAATTAGAACTAGCCTAGGGCACACTTAGGGTTTGTCTACCCAACGGCTAGATTTTCAAAATTTTCACCTAGGGTTTGAGCCAGAGACCTAAAAACAACTGCAAAGACCAGCAGAAAAATACTAGAGCCATGAAAAAATTCATAGGTGCTAACAAAGAGTACATTAGGATCACTTAAACTTCTAGCTCCTTCCTCCACAAGTGATTGTATTGTTAGGAATTAATGTTGGATGTTGGCAGTCATTCTATAGTAGTTGTTGTTGCATTCATGACTATGATTGTCATTGATGTCAACATAGTGATCTTCTGGAGACTAGCAAAGAAGTAGACAGTGTTTTGATTAGCGCATGTGGGATATTGTAGATAGAGCTATGTGATTTTGAGGTTATATTCTTTGATATGTTATTTTTATATGGTTAAGAGTGTAGACATAAATTCATTTATTCATATTAGTTATGAGCATTTTGGTGGAAGCAGTATTCAGGCAGTGTTCCTGAGTAGCGATTTGTAGAAATCGGATGATATCTCCTAATCAAGATGGAATCTAGTTTTGCATAGTTAAAGGGAAGTTTGAGACACATTGATGGTGACATGGTTCATAGCACAAACTTTGAGGTCATATGAATGAAGAGTTATTACATCTGGAAGCTGACAGTTTTGTGTAATTTTGATGTAACGTATGGAAACTTTTATTTTGTATTTGTGTGCCAGCTCATTTGTAATTATTTGAGTGTGGGATAAAGGAAGGAATGTTTTTCCTTATTGTAAGTAGTTGAAATATGAAGTAGTGATGATATGTGATGTGGTATGCATGAAGTGAAGAAAAGAGCTAAGTATGATAGCAAAATTGTGAAGGAAGACATGTGAAGTACAAAGATCTGGAATTGAGATCTGATGTAGTAGTGAGTGTGATTTGGCACAATTAGGAGGTAACATATCTCATATTATTGTATTGAATAATCTTAAGGTCATTTGGATAGTTTGTTCAGTGATCTTACCCTAAAGCTATTTAGGTAGTGGGTTCTTTTGTCTTCCATAACTCCTAACAGGGTTAGAATCTTTTAACAGGGATTCAAAATCTCCTAATAGGGATTCATATGTACTGAATGTATTTCATAAGACTCCTAACAGAGTCCATATTTTCACAATGAACATTTATATTAGTGCATCTTTTGTGAGCATCATTCCCACCGGGGTTTACTCTTTGATCAAGAGGTTCCCTAGTCAACATATCTTGTGTTATTGTGTCATTGTGTATGAATGTATTTCTATGGTTAGTAATTGCATTGCTTGCATGATTAAATGTTGTTGAAGATGTTAAAAGTTATAATTATCTAATAACTAATTCACCCCCCCCCCTCTCAGTTATCTTGGTGGACTTTACTTTCTAACAATTGGTATCAACGCAGCAGGTCCTTGAAAGAAAAGTTTAACAGCTTAAGGAGATCCATGGTGAATTTTAGGAAAGAAAGCCCTAAGTTTGATGGAGCAAATTTTGATAGCTGAAAAGAGAAGATGAAGACACATCTACTATGTTTAGGACTAGGTTATTGGTTGATTACAAAGAATGAGAAGACTATCATTGGAGAAGATAATCTTGAGACAGGATCTAAAGATGAGCTAGATCTATTCATGTGTAACATACTTGCAAGAGAAGCACTTTTGATAGCACTTCTAGAGAAAGAATACAGTCAAGTAAAATGTTTAACAAAAGCTCATGAAATTTGGAAAGCTTTACACTCTACTTTTGAAGGTGATGAACATGCAAAGAGAGCTAGATTACATAATTAGATATGTGCATTTGAAGATATAAGAATGATGGAAGATGAATCAGTTAGAAGCTATATTGGTAGAATGTCAAAAATTGTTGCATGAATAAAAGCTTGTGGAGGAACAAAGATAGAGAATGAAGTGATATGGAAAATTCTGAGGACATTGACTCTTGTATTTAAGCAAACAACATAGATGATTGAACAAGTTATACCTTGCACTACAAACTTTACAAGAGAGACCCTTCTTGGAAGATTGGAAGCATTAGAAATGAACCTAAGGGTATTAGGAGACTTACCAAGAATGGAGACAGCATTTAGTGCTCTTAGTGTTTGACCTACTTTGTCAAGAAGTACCAGTGTGAGTGGAGATTATGCCAGCAGCAGGAGATCTAGAAATGAAGAAGACAAGAAGATTTAAGAAGGTATTGCCTTGCTTGTGAAAAGAGAACCAAACGGTAAGAAAATTTTTAAATGTTGGACTTGTCAAGAATATGGTCATTTTGCATCTAAATCTCCTAAGAGAGTTAAGAAGTATAGAAATAATTTCAAGCCTAAAAGATCCAAGGAATGTTATTATGCTAATGATGAAGATCTTGATGCTAGTATTGAAAGAACCTTAAGTGAAAGTGATACTAAGAATAATGATGAAATAAGATTTGTAGCAACTAAAGAATGGAATTTGGAATCTGATGTTAAGGAAGAAAGAGCATTAGTTTCCAAAGTTCAAAAGAAAGCTAATTGGATTATAGACGGTGGTTGTTCACATCATATGACTGGTGACATGAAGAAGTTCATAAAGTTTAACAACTATGATGGAGGAATTGTTAGAGTTGGTAACAATGCACCTTGTTTGATTAAAGGTATAGGATCTATTACTCTTGATGGAAAGACTAATACTGATGATGTTTACTTTGTTGATGGATTGAAACATAATCTTTTGAGTGTTGGATAGTTAGTGGATAAGGGATATCAAGTTTGGTTTACTAAGAAAACTTGTGTGATAAAGGATAAAGATGGAAATCTGATTAGAATTGGATCTAGAACAAGAGGTAATGTATTTCAGTTGAATCCTACTGAGATAACATGTTTGATTACTAAGATTGATGACAGTTGGTTATGGCATAGAAGTTTTTGTCATATAAACTTTGATAACATTGTGAAAGTGAGTACTACACTTGCAGTAAGGGATTTTCCTAAAATTATGAAGCCTACTAACATGATTTGCAAAGAATGTGTGATGGCTAACTAGAAGAGAAGTTCATTTCCTAGTAAGAAGTTCACATCGATAGAGAAGTTGGAGTTGTTCATATAGACTTGAGCGGTCCTACCAGGACTAGAGGATTCTATGGAGAAAGGTATTTTATGATTCTTGTTGATGATTTTACAAGAATGATGTGGATTGCATTTCTGAAAGAAAAATATGAAGCATTTGATAACTTTAAGATCATTAAGAATAAAGTTGAGAATGAATCTGGAATGAAGATTAAATATTTGAGATCTGATAGAGGTGGAGAATTTACTTCTAGAGAGTTTAACACTTTTTGTGAAGTGAATGGTATTAAGAGATAGTTTTTAGCCTCTAGAACACCTAAACAAAATGGTATTGTAGAAAGAAGAAAAAGGTTAGTGACTGAAGTAGCAAGAGCTATGTTATTTGAGAATAATTTGGCAAAGACATTTTGGAGAGAAGCAGTGAATACAGTAGTATATACAATGAACAAAGTATAAATTAGAGTAGACACAGACAAGACACCTTATGAATTATGGTTTGGACATGCACCCTCAGTTAAGTATTTTAGAATTTTTGGAAGCAAATGTTATATAAAGAGAGATGATGATATTGGAAAGTTTGATCCTAGAAGTGATGAAGGAATTTTTATTGGATATTCTTTGAAGAGCAAAACATATAGATGTTACAATAAGAGAACTAAAACTATTGTTGAGAGTGCAAATGTTAAAGTTCATGAAAAGTTTAAGATTTAGGAAAGAATGCTTGATTATGAATCTGATGAAGAACCTCATCCTCAGCCTAACATTGAAACTACTGAATTATTCTTTGAGACTGTTAGTGAATTGTTGAATGAAAGTCATGCTGAAGAAGCCAGAGAAGAAGATAGAGAAGAATCTATAGTTGAAGCAAGATTTGTGATTATGACACCGAACAGGTATATATCAAGACACCATGCTGTTGAACAAGTTATTGGAAGTTTGGACAGAGGAGTTCTGACTTAGAATAAGGTACATTTATGTTTGATTTCTCAAATTGAACCTAAATCTACTAGTGAAGCTTGTGAAGATGAACATTGGATTAATGCTATGAAAGAAGAACTAGATCAAATTGAAAAGAACAAGACATGGGAATTGATCCCTAGACCTAAAGACAAGAATGTGATTGGAACTAAATGGGTATTCAGAAACAAGATGAATGAACAAGGAGAAGTAGTAAGAAACAAAGCAAGATTAGTTTGTGAAGGATACTCACAGCAAGAAGGAATTGACTATGAAGAAAATTTTGCACCTGTGGCAAGAATTGAAGTAATAAGAATGTTCTTGGCCTATGCATCTTTTAAGAAATTCAAAGTGTATCAAATGGATGTGAAGTCAACATTTCTGAATGGTGAATTGGAAGAAGTCTACATTGAGCAGCCTAAAGGTTCTCCTTTGACTCAAGAAGGAGATATGGTATGTAAACTAAAGAAAGCATTATATAGACTAAAACAAGCACCTAGAACTTGGTATGCTAGACTGGATAAGTATTTGTTAAAGTTGGTATTTACTAAAGGAATAGCTAATAGTAATCTATATACAAAAGAAATTGAAAATGGATTGTTAGTTATAGTTATTTTTGTTGATGACATTATCTTTGGAGGAGAAGATGAAGCTAATGACAAATTTGCTGATGAAATGAAGACCGAACTTGAAATGAGTATGATTGGTGAGATGAAATAATTTTTGGGATTACAAATAACATAGAATAATGATGGTATATTTGTAAGTCAGAAAAAATACTTGAATGATTTGTTGAAAAGATTTGGAATGGAGAACTGTAAAATAGCTAGAACACCTATGGCTATAGGACATAAACTATCTAGCAAAGATGAAACACCAGCAGTTGAGCAGAAGAAATATAGATCCATGATTGGAGGATTGTAGTACTTAACACATACTAGACTAGATATACAACATTCAGTTGGAATGGTAGCAAGATTTCAAGCTGAACCTAGAGAGTCACATTATGTAGCAGTAAAGAGGATACTGAGATATTTAAGAGGCACAATGGCCTATGGATTGTGGTATGAAAAATCTTATGATTTTACCCTATGTGCATATACAGATGCTGATTGGGAAGGTAGTGTTGATAAAAAAAGAAAATCACTAGTGGTGGAGCCTTTTTTCTTGGAGGAAGATTGGTTTCATGGTTGAGCAAAAAGAAGAATTGTATTTCATAGAGCATAGCAGAAGTAGAGTATGTAGTAGCAGCAAACAATTGTAACCAAATAATTTGGATGAAGTAGATGCTGAAGGATATTGGAATTAAGTTTGTTGAGCCTATTGTTATACATTGTGATAACACCAGTATAGTCAGTATGTCTAAGAATCCTATACTACATTCTAAGACAAAGCATATAGAGATCAAGTATCATGTTGTAAGAGAGAAAGTTGCTGAGAAAGAAGTTAGATTGGAGTACACAAGCACAAAGGAATAGATAGCAGACATATTTATAAAGCCTTTTCCTAAGGATACATTTGAGTATCTGAGAGGTATGCTTGGGGTTATGCCCCAGCCTACTTTTGAGAAGTGATGCAGTTGGTTGCATCTGTCCAGTGGTATATGAGCCTTATCTTTCTTTTGGACTGGATGTTGGTACTTCCTCTATGGGGGACTATGTGAGCTGAGTCACGAGGACTCTTGTGAATGTATTTTCTGAATAGTGTCTTTTGACATTTATTTGTTGAGTTAGTGATGGAATTTATGTCATTGATGTCAATGGGGGAGAAGTATGCATGAAAAAAAAAATGAGAGAACTGAATAGGATAACGAAGCAAGATTTAACTGATGAAGAGGATTTGAGGTAGTTGTGTAGTAGTATTGAATTTTTGGAACATTGGATGTTTTTCATCTATGTTGCCATCAATGCCAATGGGGGAGATTGTTAGGAATGAATGTTGGATGTTGGCAGTCATTCTGTAGCATTTTTTGTTGCATTCATGACTATGATTGTCATTGATGTCAACAAAATGATCTTCTGGAGACTAGCAGAGAAGCAAACAGTGTTTTGATTAGCACACGTAGGATATTGTAGATGGAGATATGAAATGTTGAGGTTATATTATTTGATATGTTATTTTTCTATGGTTAAGAGCACAGATGTAAATTCATTTATTCATATTAGTTATGAGCATTTTTGTGGAAGCAGTATTCAGGCAGTGTTCCTAAGTAGCGGTTTGTAGAAATCAGATGATATCTCCTAATCAGGATGGAATCTAGTTTTGCGCAATTAAAGGGAAGTTTGAGACACATTGATGGTGATGTGGTTCATAGAAAAAACTTGGAGGTCACATGAATGAAGAGTTATTACATCTGGAAGTTGACAGTTTTGTGTAATTTTGATGTAGCATATGGAAACTTTTATTTTGTATTTGTGTGCCAACTCATTTGTAATTATTTGAGTGTGCTATAAAGGAAGGTATTTTTTTCCTTATTTTAAGTAGTTGAACTATGAAGTAGTGATGATATGTGATGCGGTATGCATGAAGTGAAGAAAAGAGATAAGTATGAGAGAGAAATTATGAAGGAAGACATGCAAAGTACAGAGATCTGGAATTGTGATCTGATGTAGTAGTGAGTTTGGTTTGGCACAGTGAGGAGCTAACATATCTCATATTATTCTATTGAATAATCTTAAGGTAATTTGGATAGTGTGTTTAGTGATCTTACCCTAAAGCTATTTGGGCAGTGGGTCGTTTCGTCTTCCATAACTCCTAATAGGGTTAGAATTTTTTAACAGGGATTCAAAATCTCCTAATAGGGATTCATATGTATTGAATGTATTTCATAAGACTCCTAACAGAGTCCATCCTTTCACAAGGAACATTTATATTAGTGCATCTTTCATGGGCATCATTCCCACCAGGGTTTACTCTTTGATCAAGAGGTTCCCTAGTCAACATATCTTGTGTTGTTGTGTCATTGTGTATGAATATCTTTGTATGGTTAGTAATTTCATTGCTTACATGGTTAAATGTTGTTGAAGATGTTAAAATTTATAATTATCTGATAACTTATTCACCCCTCCCCTCTCAGTTATCTTAGTGGACTTTACTTTCTAACATGTATTTTATAGGTGACTCCATCTTTCTTGAAGTTATACATATTCTTCTTCCCATGGTAGACTACATCCTGGTCATATTGGCATGGCCTTCCTAACAACAAATGGAAAGAATCCATTGGTAGTATGTCACACAACATCTTGTCTTGATAACCACCTATCATGAACTCCACACAAACTTGTTCATTCACTAGAAAATTATACCCCTTGTTTAATCAAGTCACCTTGTAAGGATGTGTATGAGGTATCCTTTCATTTTTTATCTTTTGGACTACTTTCTCTAAGATTATGTTATCAGTTCAACCTAAATCAATGATAACTTTACAAAATTTTCCAATGATCTTGTATTTGATCCTAAAG
The DNA here is from genome assembly GCA_027943335.1 of Chamaecyparis obtusa. Lineage (NCBI taxonomy): Eukaryota > Viridiplantae > Streptophyta > Pinopsida > Cupressales > Cupressaceae > Chamaecyparis > Chamaecyparis obtusa. The sequence goes on from BSBK01014208.1 coordinate 45,446, forward strand.
AGAGCCCTCCTATGCTTAGGTTCCTCCTTGACTAGTTCCTTGTGTAGAACCCTCCTAAACATGAGGTTTTTCGAATCCAAATTAACTTCAGGTGACTTCAAACTACTCTCTTCCTCTTGTGCATAAGCTATTTTCTTCTCCCCTTGTGAACTAGAAACTTTATCAGGGCACCTATATGCAAGATAGCCTAGTTGTCCACAATTGTAACACTTCATGTTTTCAAAGTGTGGCCCTCTACTAAAACCACTTGATTTGACTCTACCACTTTGGAATCCTCTACCTCTTCCATAATTTCCTCTTCCACTTTTCTCACTAATTTTCTCATATAGCTTAGAGTCTCCTTAACTTCTTGTCTCATGACTTCTACCACCATAGCCACCTCTATGTCCTCTAGAGTCTCTCCCTATACCTCTACCTCTTGGGTTAGAGTCTTGCTTCTGCTAGGAATAGTCCCAAGAGATAACTAAGAGGGGGGGGGTGACTCAGTTATCTACAAGTTTCAATTCTTTATCCAATTAAGTATATAAAGCATCAACACAATGAAAGAACACTTGAACACAACATAGTATTTTGGTTATGGGGAAAACCAAATAGGTAAAAACCCCAGTGGGAATTGACACCCACTAATATTCTGCACTAGTGTATTGTGATCCTTGTTAGAAAATCCTTAACCTTTTTAGGAGTTTCTTTACAATATATTTAGTTCAGTAGACCTGGTCAAGTGTCAGACCCTATTAGGAGTCTTTTACAATAGTCCCTATTAGGGGAGAGGACGCACTATCTGAGAGCTCACTGCTCAAAGGGGTGAAGGCTACAACCTTCTGAATGACAGATATAGACTATATCTAGATCTTGGTGAACTACACTTAGACCTATTGTCTAGATCAATTCCAATGTATAGCACAAACACTTTACTTGGTCACATAGACCTTTTGATGATGGCTCAACACTTGACACACTCTACTCTACTCTTCTTCCTTAATCATGAACCACACTCAAGCAATCAAAAATGACTGCCTATAAATATATTTCCTCTAAATGATATAATAAAGTCTACTTGTTAGAACCATTTTGAAATCATATTAGAGAAACCATAACAAACTCCAATAACAATTTAGTCAACTCTACTAAGCACGCAACACATTCTGGAACCTATCCAATAAGATAATTGTAGACGCATGCTACACACTATCGGTTGTACCAAAACAACTAAATCTTTCTCCTCAAGCTGAATTACTTCATGCACTCTTAGAAAAACATCACTAACTCTTCTCTAAGCTTAAATCCAAGGGTGCATACCAAAATGATAGGTGCAACTCTAGAACTGATATAATCTGTGTCAGCTCTTCTTAACAAACATAGAACACTGCTACTAGTGAATAGCGACTTCATAACTTCACCTCTACTAATCATCAGACTATGCATCCATAAATGTAACATCACTAATATGTCTTCAAAATATATCCAAGTGTGCAAGGATCCATGATAACTGTACAGACAACCATACATAGAACACTACATGTTACTCTGTGAGAAACACTACTGACACAAACTGCTATATAACTATCTATACTAATAGTTAACCTCTACACCCATGATATCATGCTGATATCATATCCATGCTACATATACTTAAATCTTACCACATAAGAATTCCATGTATTCCACTTTCCATATGTTGTCATCAATGACAAACATACAGTCAGTACTGGCCTGCTAGAAAATCTTTAACAATCTCCCCCTTTGGCATTGATGGCAACATATGGAATGAAAAACTCCACCAATCCAAATTAACATTTATTTTATAACATTCTCCATTTCCTCTTCAAAACTCCCCCAAAGATGAGTCCTCCATTCTCTGCAATATTTTTTAATATTCTCCATTTCCTCAATCGAACTGCTTCCAAGACTAAACACTACTCCCCCTTAGTATACTAATCCTTCTTTGCTTTTGTTTTTCATGACTTTGTATATTACTCCCCCTTTGACATCAATGGAAAAGGGCACCATTCATTTTAAGCACTGATACTACTCCTGAGGTAGAGTAGTCAACCTTCCATCAATCCCTGAGGACTGATACCTTTTCTTCTTTCTTTTAAGTAGAATCAAGGAAGGGAATTACTCCCAACTTCTCCCTGAGATACTCAAAAGTATCCTTAGGAAAGGGCTTTGTGAATATATTTTCCAACTAATCTTTAGTACTCACATAGTCCAACTTGACTTCTTTCTCTACCACTTTCTCTCTTAGGAAGTGATACTTGATCTCAATGTGCTTTGTCTTTGCATGCATCATATTGTTTTTAGACATATTGATAGTGCTAGTGTTATCACAATAAATAACAATAGGATAGTCAATCTAAATTCCAAAATCCTTTATCATTTGTTTGATCCAAACAATTGTAGAATAATTCAAGGCTGGTGCAACATACTCTTCTTCTGTTGTTGACTAAGAAATACAATTCTATTTCTTGCTTGTCCAAGTGACAAGTCTATCACCAAGAAACACTACTTCACCTGATGTACTCTTTCTGTCATCAACATAAACTACCCAATCTGCATCAGTGTACACATGAAGCTCAACATTTTATGAATTAGGATACCATAGACCATAGTCTATAGTGCCTTGCAAATATCTAAATATCCTTTTTACTGCCATGAGGTGACTTTTTTTAGGCTCTGCTACAAATCTTCCAACTATGCCAACTGCATTGGAAATATCAGGTCTAGTCTGAATAAGATAAAAAAGTTTTCCAATCATAGACTTGTACAATGTTATATCTACGGCTGGTGAGTCATCTTCTTTTTTAAGCTTGCATCCAGTGATCATAGGAGTCCCTACTAGCTTGCAATCATCCATCTTGAATTTCTTTAATATTTCTTTCACATACTTGGACTGATTAATGAAAATGCCTTTCTCTATTTACTGCACATTCAATCCAAAAAAGTATATGATAGGACCAATCATACTCATCTCAAATTCATTTTTCATCTCCTTAGCAAATTCAACACTAAGTTTTTCATTACCTCCAAAAATAATGTCATCAACAAATATAGCTACAAGTAGTAGGCCTTTAGATGTCTCTCTTCTGAATAGATTATAGTCTTCTACTCCTTTCTTGAATCCAATCTTTGTTAGATATCCATCTAGTCTCTAATACCATGCTCTAGGGGATTTCTTAAGTCCATAGAGGGCCTTCTTCAATCTACATACCATATTAGGTTTGTCTGATAAGGTGAATCCTTCTGGCTACTCAATGTATAGTTCTTCTTTGAAATCTCCATTCAGGAATGTTGACTTGACATCGATCTGATAAACTTTGAAGTTTTTGAATGTAGCATAAGATAGAAACAACTTAATAGCTTCTAATATGCTCACAGGTGAAAATGTATCTGAATAGTCAATGCCTTCTCTTTGTGCATATCCCTTACATACTAACCTTTCTTTATTTCTTATTACTGTACCATCTTCATTCATCTTGTTACTAAATATCCACTTTGTTCCAATCACATTCTTATCACTAGGTCTTGGGACTAGTTCCCAAGTGTCATTCTTAATAATCTGATCAAGTTCTTCTTTCATAGCATGATGTCAATTCAATTCATTACAAGCATCTTCAACACTTAAAGGTTCAATCTGAGATAGTAAACATACCGCTTCACTGCTAGCTAAGTTCTTTGCTTGTGATCTTGTTAAGACTTTTCCACTTTGATCACCAATGATGTCTTTCTTGGAAAGGTTTCTAGATGTAAAGTTTGGAACCTTAGGTGATTCTGATTCATCAACCTTAGGAGTATCTTTTTCACTTGTCTTAGGGTCATTGAATAACACATCAATACTATCAAACAGTTCTTCAATAAATATCTCACTAGTGGAGGGTCTGGGTTCTTCTTCAATCATGGGTGAGTAATCATGATATCTTTCTTGAAACATAAACTTTTCATCAATCTTAACATGAGAACTTTCAATGATCTTTTTCAATCTTAAATTGAAACATCTGTAAGCTTTAATTTTAGTAGAGTAACCAAGGAAAATACCTTCATCACTTCTTGCATCAAACTTTCCTACTGCTTCATCCCTCTTGATGTAGCACTTGCTTCCAAAGATTCTGAAGTATTTTACTATGGGAACATTACCAAACCATAGCTCATATGGTTTTTTGTTAGTGCCAAGCCTTAATTGAATTCTATTGATGGTGTAGACTACTATATTGACCACATCTCTCCAATAGGTGTGTGCAACTTTAACTTCAATCATGATGTTGCGTGCTATATCAAGGATGATTATATTCCTTCTCTCTGCAATTGCATTCTACTAAGGGGTTCTAGGTGCACTCAACTATCTATTTATGCAATGTTCTTTGTAGTATTCACAGAATCTGTCAGAGGTGAATTCTCCTCTATCCGATCTCAAACATTTTATCTTTAGTCTAGATTCATTCTCAACCTTAGCTTTGAATATTTTGAACTTCTCAAATAATTTTGACTTATCTTTGAGGAACACAACCCACATCATCCTAGTATAATATCAACAAACAAAATGAAATACCTTTCACCATAGTATGATCTTGTTTGAGTTGGACCACATTGGTCTGTATGAATCAGATCCAACTTGTTCTCTACTGAATTATGCTTACTCCTGAATGAGTTTCTCACATGCTTTCCCATCACACATTCCCTGCATATAGTATCAACTAGTTTCACTGCGCTAGGTAGATCTCTTACTTCCTTTTCATTGCTTATCTTTACTATGTTATCAAAATTGATATGGCATAGTCTTTTATGCCACAACCAACTGTCATCAACTTTAGTAACAAAAAAAGTTGCTTCTGAACTAAGTTGGAAAACATTACCTTTAGTCTTTGAGTCTGATGCAATCATAACACCATCCTTTTTGTTAATGATGTATTTTCCATCTTTGAACTCCAATTGATAACCTTTTTTCAAGTAACTGTCCAACACTAAGAAGGTTATGTTTCAAACCATCTACATAGAGAACATCATCAATACTATTCTTTCCATCCAAGGTGATGGCTCCTCTACCAATTATGGGTTTAGGAGTGTTATCTCCAAATCTAACCATGCCACCAATGTATTTGTCTAGATGAACAAACCTACCTTTATCACCTGTCATGTAATGTGAATAGCTACTATCTATAATCCAGTCTATCCTTATATCAACTTGTGAAATCAATGCTAGCTCTTGATTCTCTTTCTTATCTTCATGATCTATCTTATTGTTCATTTTCTCTATGATAGCAATGAATCCTATTTCTTATTTAGCTGAATCATCATCTGAAACTCCATCTCTAGCATAGTAACATTCCTTAGAGAATTTAGGCTTGTAGTCATTTTTGAACTTTAAAGGGACATTTAGATGCAAAGTGACCAATCTTATTACATGAAAAGAATTTAAATGGAAATTGACCTTCATACTTTCCTTTTCCTTTCTTTTCTCTCTTGGCAATCATAGCAATGAAATCATCTAATGTTTTCTCTTCATCATCATCATCAAAATTACCAGAAGTGTTTGTAGATTTCTTACCATGAACTGTTGCTTTGAAGGTTGTCTCACTTTTAGGTTTTGTCTTCAATCTTGAAATCTCAAAGGCTGAGATTTTTCTGATCAAGGTCTCTCTCTTGAAATGTGATGTAAGCTACATGGTCTCATCAAGGATGTTGATCTTCCTTTCATATTCTGGAGTGAGAGTAGTCATTAACTTGTCCATAATATCCTCTGAAATCTCTCCACCATTATTTCTAATTCCAACAACTGCTTCATTGATCCTTTGATTGTAGGCTCTAATGTTTTCTTCAGGTAACATTTCTAATGCATTATATCTTTTCTTCCATGTCTTTCTGTGCACATCCTTTGCTTGTTTGTCTCCTCCAAATATGTCTTCTAGGTACTTCCATATTTTGTGGGTTGCATCTACCTTCTTTATTTCTAAAAATCCACTATCAGAAAGGGCACTGATAAGGGCTTCTTTGGCTATTTCATTCTAATGAAATAATTACTTTTTCTTATCAATAGCATCATCTTTAGCAAGGTCTTCCAAGGAAGGGATCTTGATTTATTTGATAGTTACATCAAAAACTTCAAAACCAATGCATTGCAAATGAGTCATCATCTTGTTCTTCAATTCAAGATAATTATCTCTATCAAACTTAGGACTTTCTTTTCTGAAGAATGCCATCTGATCAACTTCAAGCTGTTAAAATTTCTCTTTGAGGCACTTGGCTCTTATACCAATTGTTAGGAATAGTCCCAAGAGGTAACTGACAAGGGGGGGGGGGTGAATCAATTATCTAAAAGTTTAAATTCTTTATCAAATTAAGTATATAAAGCATAAACAAAATGAAAGACTACTTGAACACAACACAATATTTTGGTTACGGGGAAACCCAAATAAGTAAAACCCCCAGTGGGAATTGACACCCACTAATATTCTACACTAGTGTATTGTGATCCTTGTTAGTAGATCCTTAACCCTATTAGGAGTTGCTTTACAATATATTTAGTATTGTAGACCTGGTCAAGGGTCAGACCCTATTAGGATTCTTTTACAATAGTCCTTGTTAGGGGAGAGGATGCACTCTCTGAGAGCTCATTGCTTAAAGGGGCGAAGGCTACAACCTTTTGAATGATAGATATACACTATATCTGGATCTTGGTGAACTATTCTTAGACCTTCTATCTAGATCAATTCCAATGTATAGTACAAATGCTTTACTTGGTCATATATACCTTCTTATGATGGCTCAACACTTAGCACACTCTTCTTTGCTCTTCTTCCTCAATCATGAACCACACTCAAGCAATCACAAATGACTTCCTTTTAATATCTTTCCTCTAAATGATATAATCAAGTTGGCTAGTTAGATCCATTTTGAAATCATATTAGAGAAACCATAAAAAACTCCAATGACAATTCAGTTGGCTCTACTAAGCATGCAACACATTCTAGGACCTGTCCAATAAGATAATTGTAGATGCATGATACACAATGTTGGCTCTACCAAAACAATTGTATCTTTCTCCTCAAGCTGAAATAATTCATGCACTCTTAGCCAAACATCACTAACTCTTCTCTAAGCTTAAATCCAAGGGTGCATACCAAAATGATAGGTGCAACTCCAGAACCAATATAAACTCTATCGGCTCTTCTGAACAAACACAAAATACTACTACTGGTGAATAGCGACTGCATAACTTCACCTCTACTAATCATCAGACTCTACGTCCATAAATGTAACATCACTAATATTTCTTCAACATATATCCAATCGCACAAGGCTCCATCATAACTATATGGACAACCATACACAAAACACTTCCTGTTACTCTTTTAGGAACACTACTGACACAAGCTGCTATATAACTGTCTGTACTAACAGTTAACCTCTACACCCATGATATCATGTTGATATCATATCCATGCTACATATACTAAAATATTATTGGATAAGACTTCCATGCATGCTATTTTCCATATGTTGTCATCAATGACAAATATATAATCAGTACTGGCCTACTAGCAAATCTCCAATAGCTTCTTCGTGTTCTTCTCTTCTACTTTAATTTCTAATTGGAAGCACTTGTGTATAATAGTAGGAGTCCATAAACTAATCTCTTCTTCGATACTCCACCTTAATCCACCCAAGTATCTAGCAACCCGGATACTTGTCCTCTTCTTGAACTTTGGAGCTCAAACAAAGTTTTTGAAACTCCTCAGTGTAAGAGGCCACATATATCTCCTTTTTTCTAAGATTTTGCCTCTTCTTATGCATTTGGATCTCATGATCCTCTGGAAGATAATTATCTTTGATCTTTGTGACCATATCTCTCCATTTTTCTATGGGTATTTTCCCCTCTCTTTCCCTCTCTTCTTGAAGGAATTTACACCTTGTTAGGGTCACTCCCCTTAGCCTTGACTTGGCCAGCTTCACCCTTTGTGCCTCTAAGACACCTTCACACTCAAAGTGATTCTCCATCCCTTCAATCCACTCCATCACTAGCTCTAAATCCATCTTGCCAATGAATAGGGGTATCCCCTCAAATGCTTTACCTCCCAATGCCTTAATGGCCATTAGGAAAGGTTCCTCTTGTATAGGTGGGTCTGGTTCAAGGATGTAATCTTCATCAGCTATTGCTTTACCTTTTTTATCTTCAACTACCATCTTCTCCTTCATTTTACCAGTGGTCTTTGCCACTTCATCAATCTTGTATTTCAAAGCTTTAACAGTCTCCTCTAGGATCCTATTTCTTTCTTTTTGTTCAACCACTTCTCTAGCCAATTCAACATTGGTCACCATAGTGTTATCTCTAATGGATTCACTTCTTTCTGACATACACTTTCCACTTCCCAAGCCTTTCAATGGATCTGATACCAATTTGATAGGGATGTCATTTTCTAACTAGTCCTATTCCTGTTAGGACTTATTCTAGGTCTTCTCTTGACCTATTCTAGGGTTCCCTTAGACCCTATTCTATGAGGGATTCTTGACAATCTCCTCCTCTACACTAGAACTCACTACCAAGAAGTATTATTCTTCCTTGTCCTTAATCCCCTTCATATGAACTCAACTATGGAATTCATCCTCTCACCAAAATACTTCCTACTATCATGAAAATATGAAAGAAGGCTCTTTTTATGTTTTTTTTGACTAAATTTGAGGTGTTCCACAATTCATCTTCCTTACCCTACAAGTTGATCTCCAAAAACTAGACCTAAAGCCTATTAGGTCCTTGTACATCTCTCAACACTCCTTTCAAGGTATAACTCCACAACTTCCCAAAAAAGTTTCCAAATAAATCAAATATTCTAATACCCTTTTTGAAGTTCTCAAGGAATCTCAACTCCTTGGGTCTCTAAGTAATTTGTACTATACCTTCCTATAATCAAGCCTAGTTTTTAGGCCTAATTAGGTCTCACTAGCTTTCATTGAGGGTTTGATATTCACACCTCTTTCTAGAATGGTCAAAGTCTCTCCTTCTTGGGATTGAGTCTTTGATCACTAAACATCACTATTCTGCAACTAGATTGACTTCTTCAATCCCTGAGCCCTCTCTCATTTGCTAGATCAATGGAAAGCACACTAACTGGGTATGCTCTAGCTCACCTAGGGATTGACCCAAAAATTATTTCCACTCCAAACCAGGCCATAAACATACATAATTATAAGTTATTTAAAATTCCCTAACATATTCCAAAAGGCCATACAGTTCCTTCCATGGGAATTCATGTTAGAGCCATTTATTCAACCTCTACTCTAAATACACCAACAGATTGGACACAGAGGAGGAATTATTTCACACAACAAAAAGAAACCTAGCTAATCAGACCAAAACAAAAAACAACTTAATAAAACATAAAGAAAAACTACATGCAAAATAAATGCCTTGGTCTAATCCATTTGTGAAGGATAGTTGAGCTTCTATTCTCTGTCACGTTGACAAAGTCACACCACTTTATTACAAAAAGAAAACAAAGCTATTTTATGAGATACAACCCTATGTTTTAGTCAGAAAAGGTTATATATGGGTTCAAAAAACCAATCTAGGTCAGTTAGAAACCCCTAACTACCTCTGGCTTTTGGACAGACTCTTTGACAAAATGTTGTCATCACAACTTTGCAAAATTGGAAAGTTGTCATTGACAACTTTTACGTCTTTTATGAAAAATTTTACTAAGTCATCCCAGTAGGTCTTAAATGACCTCTAAGGCTAACTTATGACTCCTAGGACCTTTACTTCACTCATTTCTCCATTTTCCATAGTCAAACAAATTCTTTCACTGATTGGCATATACAAATGGCATATAAGCCAAACTCCTTAGGTCCACTCCAATCTAGTAAAGCCTTAACTAAGACTATTAGTAACCATCCTAAACATCTTGGATCTCAACAAACAAACACACACACAAACACACACACTAGGGACTAAACTAAGTCCTTATTGGATAGTGACTTGGCTAAGGTCACTACAAGCCAAAACTAAGAGTTAGGTTGGACAAAAACCTAGGTGCTCCTGCACCAATATATATACATACATACATATACATATATCTACTTACATATATCTATAAATATATATAGATACATATACATATATATAGACATATATACATACATACATATACATATATATAGACATATACATATATATATACATATATATACATATATATATATAGATATATATATATATATATACATATACATATATATATATATACACATATATATACATATACATATATATATATACACATATATACACATATATATACATACATATATATATATATATATATATATATATATATATATATACATATACATACATATACACACATATATAAATATATATACACATATAAACATATATATATATATATATATATATATATATATATATATATATATATATATATATATATATATATATATATATATATATATATATATACATACATACATACATACATACATACATACATACATACATACATATACATACATACAGATATATATAGATATACATATATATACATATAGATATATATACACATATTTACATACATACATACATACATACATATATATATATATATATGATGAAGGGTGCTCCCCCTTAATACCACAAACACATAACAGAAATAGAGAAAGAACAACAATAATATGCAAGAACAGAAAATTGGCTTCTTATTATCTCCACAAATGTGGAATTACAAACTTTCAGAATTACAATATGCAAAGCCACATGGGCATTCCTTTACAATATTCTGTAGGTAAAAGCCTCGAATCAATACCCAAATCTACTACCCAGAATTGCCCTAGAAAACACTATGTGCCTTCTTTATATAGGCAATTTCCACCGCCCGAGAAGGTTCTAGAAATTTAGCCCTTAGGGCTGACCAAACTTAGAATTATTTTATTTTACAATTTATTACATCAAAGTTGGCTCAAAATAAGTTTTGAAACCCAAATAGAAATTTTGAAGAAAAATTATTTTCTGCCATTTCAGGTGACCCAACTTCCGAAGACCATAAGTCATCACCCGTTGACCCGATTGGCTACTATAACCCCATTCTGGAAATGCCACAAAGAACTCTACAGGCTTGATCCATGCAAAGCGCCCATCACCCAAATTTTTGACCTCATTCGGGGCCTCTAAAGCCTTCAAAACTGAGTTCAAAGTTTCTATACCTTGTTGCCAATACCGAAAATCTTCAATATCTTCAAAACTAGACCTAATCTAGCCATGAAACTTTGTTTGTAGACTGGTATGACTGAGATGAACCTCCATATGTGAAATCAAAACATTCTAAGATCGTAAGACCAACTTACTAAAAATAGCAAGTTTCCATAAATAGTAGCTCTGCACAAGATAGCCCTTATTGAATACAAAAATAAAAATATTTTTGGGTGATGCAAGATTGCTCTTACACCTAGGATGCTCCTACATCAGACACCCAAGGTAATTTGAGAAGTGACCCTGTTATGACTGAGTTGTGTAGAAGAAAATCAAGATGGTTAACCTCCTCCTTTGTTAGCCATGATGAATCTTCAACATGTCATCCTTTCCATTTGACCAAATACTCTTCATATGTCCTATTCCTTGTGCTTCTACCAACACAACTGTCTAGTATGTCTTCAATCTCCTTGATATCAGAACTGGTTGCTGGAATACTCCACTGTGCTACTTCAACCTCATCTTTAACACCTCCTTCATGATACTTTGTCAAATCTAAAATGTTAAACACTGGTGAAATATTCAGCTCAGTAGGTAATTCTACCTCATATGCATTTCCTAAATCATGCTTCTTCAGTATCTTACATGACCTAAACTTCTTCATTTTCAACTTGTTATATGTACCAACCAGAAATCACTCCTTCCGTAAATGAACCACGACTTCATCTCCAACCTGAAATTCCTTATGCCTCCTTTTCTCATCTACCTTAGCCTTATACTATGCATTCATCTTGGTAATATGCTTCCTCACCTCCTCATGGATGTTCTTCAAGTGTTCTGCAAAATCCTTAGCTTCAGCATTACTTATTTCTCCTTTATCTATCTTTCTCAATTCAGATGCATTTCTTGAACTACTTCCATATACAATCTGGAATGGTGATTTACCAGTGCTCCTGTTGACAGAATTATTCTATGCAAATTTTGCCTGTGGTAAAATCAAATCCCATCCTGTTGTCTTATCTCCAACCAAACATCTCAGTAGATTTCCCAAACTTCTATTCACCACCTCTGTCTGTCCATCAGTCTGTGGATGATGTGATGAACTGAACTTCAAATCTATATTCAACTTTTTCCACAATATCCGCCAAAAATATCCAATAAATTTAGTATCTCGATTTGAAGCTATGGTCTTTGGAAAACCATGTAGTCTCACCACTTCTCTGAAAAACAATTCTACTACATGAATAGCATCATTAGTCTTCTTACAGGGAATGAAATGTGCCATATTCAAAAATCTGTCAACTACTACAAAAATTGAATCATGTCCCTGCTGTGTCCTTGGTAAACCAAGAACAAAGTCCATACTGATATCCTCCCAAGGCTTTTCTGGTATAGGTAATGGCTGATATAACCCTATATTCTACTTCACTCCTTTCACCATCTGACATACTCTACAACTCTGTACAAACTTCTTCACATCTTGCTGCAATTGTGGCCAATAATAATTCTCGCCAACCAAAGCAAGGGTTTTATCACGACCAAAATGTCCAGCCAATCCTCCACTATGCTTCTCTTTGATGAGATTCTCCCTCATAGAACTTCTTGGAATGCACAACTAACTCCCTCTGAATAGCATATCATCATACATGATGAAATCCAGCCATTTCATCCTACTTAGAGTAACAGGCTCTTTACAATCTTTCCAAGCTCCACCAAAATCAGGATCCTCTGCATACAAATTCTTGAGTTCCTTGAACCCAACCACTTCAATCTGCATCTCTGTTAGCAATAGTTGCCTTCTGCTAAGAGCATCCACAACCCTATTAGAATTTCCACTCCTATGTTTCAAAACAAATGTATAACTCTGCAAAAACTCAACCCATTTCAAATGCCTCTGATTCAACTTTCCTTGACTATTCAAATATTGCAAAGCTTGATTATCAGTATACAAAAAAAACTCCTTAGGAAGCAGATAATGTCTCCACTTCTTTAATGCCTGAACTATAGCATAAAATTCTTGATCATAAACAGAATACCTCCGCTTGGCATCATTTAACTTCTCACTAAAATATGCAACAGGTTTACCTTCTTGGCTCATAACAGCTCCTATTGCAGTACCACTAGCATCACAATCTACTTGAAATACCTTATTAAAATTTGGAAGCGCTAAAATAGGTTGTTTTGTAACTTTTTGTTTCAACAATTGAAAACTCTTTTCTGCTCCATTAGTCCACTTAAACTCTTTTCTATCCCCTCTCATTATTTCAGTCAAGGGTCCATAAATACTGCTAAAATTTCTGATAAAATTTTTATAAAAGCTAGCCAAACCATGAAAAGATCTTACCTCAGTAGCACTCCTTGGAGTAGGTCATTCAAGGATAACATGTACCTTCTCTGGGTCCATTTTTAGACCTTCTGCTGAAACTACAAATCCCAAATACACTAACTCTTTCTTCACAAAACTGCACTTCTTCAAGTTAATTAATAATTTCTCATCTCTCAATTTTCTAAACACCATACGAATATGCATCATATGCTCCTCTAACGTCTTGCTAAAGATCAAAATATCATCTAGGTAAACAATGACAAACTTACCCAAAAATTCTTTCAGAACCTCGTTCATGAGCTGCATGAAAGTGCTCGGTGCATTGGTTAACCCAAAAGGCATGAATAACCACTCATATAGTCCTTCCTTTGTATTCAAGGCAGTCTTCCATTCATCTCCTTCTGTGATCTGAATCTGGTGATATCCACTCTTCAAATCTATCTTTGAGAAATACACAGCTCCACTCAAACAATCCATAATATCATCCATTCGTGGCAATGGAAACCTATACTTGATTGTGATCTTGTTTATTGCTCTAGAATCTGTACACATCCTCCATTCTCCATTCTTCTTTGGTGCTAATACTGCTGGTATAGCACATGGACATAGGCTCTCCCGAATCAATCCCTTCTGTAACAACTCATGTACTTGTCTGTTCAACTCTTCACTTTCTGCTGGTGTCATTCTATGTGCTACCTTGTTTGGAAAACTGGCTCCTGGAATCAAATCCATCTAATGACTGATCTTCCTTACTGGTGGTAATCCATCAGGTACATTATCAGATACAATATCCTAAAACTCATTCAACAAATCTGCAACCTCTACAGATACATCCTCTACTTCTTTACTAGCTTTTGGAATTAAAGCAAAACACACATGCTCATGCCTCATACCATCTAGGAATTTTTTGCCATCAACAAAATTTATTCTTCCATTACCACATACCTTTTCTTCGGTCTCCTTCAATGGCTTTAGCTTATGTTGCACTCCATCCTTTGTTAGGGAATAGGTATTCGCATGACCATCGTGTACAACACATCTGTCAAACTACCAAAGTCTACCCAACAACATATGAAATGCATTCATAGATATTATATCACATAGTACCTCATCTTGGTACCTGCCGATCTTGAACTTTACCAAGCACTATTCACTGACCATGACCTTGAGGTCATCCTGCACCCAAGCAATCCGATATAGATGTGGGTGTTTCTATCTCTTGAGCTTCAACTTTGTCACCATCTCTTCTGACACCAAATTGTTAGTGCTTCCACTATCGATAATCACATCACAACATTTACCCTCACACTTGCATCTAGTGTGAAACAGGCTCCTCCTTTGTTCAGGTTCATTCTCACCACTCAATAGGACTCTTCTGTTAAGCAGTGTTTCTCCTCTTTCAACAACTTCATAATTTGATGATCTAGCATCTTCATCTACATGTGCAACTCTGGCCTGGCCTTCATTTCTCTTGTCTATTCTACCTTGGTGCTGAGGACAATCAAATGCCCTATGACCTTCTTCTCCATAGTGAAAACACAATCCACGAAAGCCTCGACTTCCTGAACCTTGTCCTCTTCCTCTTCCTCTCTAATCTCTATTATTATGATCTTAGAAACGATTAGAATTGTTTCCTCTCTGATTCTAGCTGCTACTAGCCTCATCCTTCTTTTTTGGATCTTCTTTTTGGCCACCATATGACCATCCACCAGATCTTCCACCAAGACCTCTTCCATTTTGTCTACTCTCAAACTTCTTGTTTATCTTTTCCTCTACTTTTAGGGCAAACTGGTATGCCTCCTCAATACTGTTCATTCAAACCAGATTCAACTCCTCCTAAATGCTTGGCCTTAACCCATTAAGGTATCTGGCAACTTTCTCCTTATCAGCTTCTGCATGGCCTGTTCTGATGAGGAGTCGATAGAACTCCTCTGTATACTCCTGAACAGATCTTCCTACTTGCTTCAATCTTTGCATTTTCTTTAGTAGGTCAAGCTCATAATCAACAGGAATGAACTGTCGCTTCAATTTATCCACCATCAGATCCCATCTTGTGATTTTATCTTTCCCTCTTCTATTTCACTCCAATTGAATCTCTTGCCACCAAATCTTTGCATGACCTTTCAGTCTGGCCTTCACAAATTTGACCCTATCAGGATCTTCAACATCTTCATACTCAAAATATTCCTCACATTCATTGATCCAGTCGATCAATTCCTCTAGGTTAAGATTTCTAAAAAATGTAGGAACCTCAATCTTAGGTCTTTTCCCAATCTTGGAAATCACCCAAAAAAGTCTTTCTTCCTCCTGGTTCACAAC
The DNA here is from genome assembly GCA_027943335.1 of Chamaecyparis obtusa. NCBI lineage: Eukaryota > Viridiplantae > Streptophyta > Pinopsida > Cupressales > Cupressaceae > Chamaecyparis > Chamaecyparis obtusa. Next base: position 61,285 of record BSBK01014208.1, read on the forward strand.
TTCGGCTTCTCCTTCTTGATATTCTTCTTCGGCTTCATCAATGCTTTTGTCTCTAACATTAAGATTCATTCCTTTGTGAATCTCTTCTTGCAATGCTCACACTTGTCTCTGCAGCTCTCTAACCTCAGGCATCACAGCACCAGCTCTTCCGCCACATTCTCTTCATGGAGGCATTTTTGCGATGCGTGCTAAAACCCTAACCACGGTCCTGGTGCAAACTGCCTCACAGTCAGTGATCTATTTACACACTCAGGAACTCCTACTCTGATACCACTTGATGAAGGGTGCTCCCCCTTAATGCCACAAACACATAACAGAAATAGAGAAACAACAATAATATACAAGAATAGAAAATTGGCTTCTTATTATCTCCACAAATGTGGAATTACAAACTTTCAGAATTACAATATGCAAAGCCACATGGGCATTCCCTTACAATATTTTGTAGGACAAAGCCTCAAATCAATACCCAGATCTACTACCCAGAACTGCCCTAGACAACACTATGGGCCTTCCTTATATAGGCAATTCCAACTTCTTGGAATGCACAACTAACTCCCTCTGAATAGCATATCATCATACATGATGAAATCCAGCCATTTCATCCTACTTAGAGTAACAGGCTCTTTACAATCTTTCCAAGCTCCACCAAAATCAGGATCCTCTGCATACAAATTCTTGAGTTCCTTGAACCCAACCACTTCAATCTGCATCTCTGTTAGCAATAGTTTCCTTCTGCTAAGAGCATCCACAACCCTATTAGAATTTCCACTCCTATGTTTCAAAACAAATGTATAACTCTGCAAAAACTCAACCCATTTCAAATGCCTCTGATTCAACTTTCCTTGACTATTCAAATATTGCAAAGCTTGATTATCAGTATACAAAAAAAACTCCTTAGGAAGCAGATAATGTCTCCACTTCTTTAATGCCTGAACTATAGCATAAAATTCTTGATCATAAACAGAATACCTCCTCTTGGCATCATTTAACTTCTCACTAAAATATGCAACAGGTTTACCTTCTTGGCTCATAACAGCTCCTATTGCAGTACCACTAGCATCACAATCTACTTGAAATACCTTATTAAAATTTGGAAGCGCTAAAATAGGTTGTTTTGTAACTTTTTGTTTCAACAATTGAAAACTCTTTCTGCTCCATTAGTCCACTTAAACTCTTTTCTATCCCCTCTCATTATTTCAGTCAAGGGTCCATAAATACTGCTAAAATTTCTGATAAAATTTTTATAAAAGCTAGCCAAACCATGAAAAGATCTTACCTCAGTAGCACTCCTTGGAGTAGGTCATTCAAGGATAACATGTACCTTCTCTGGGTCCATTTTTAGACCTTCTGCTGAAACTACAAATCCCAAATACACTAACTCTTTCTTCACAAAACTGCACTTCTTCAAGTTAATTAATAATTTCTCATCTCTCAATTTTCTAAACACCATACGAATATGCATCATATGCTCCTCTAACGTCTTGCTAAAGATCAAAATATCATCTAGGTAAACAATGACAAACTTACCCAAAAATTCTTTCAGAACCTCGTTCATGAGCTGCATGAAAGTGCTCGGTGCATTGGTTAACCCAAAAGGCATGAATAACCACTCATATAGTCCTTCCTTTGTATTCAAGGCAGTCTTCCATTCATCTCCTTCTGTGATCTGAATCTGGTGATATCCACTCTTCAAATCTATCTTGAGAAATACACAGCTCCACTCAAACAATCCATAATATCATCCATTCGTGGCAATGGAAACCTATACTTGATTGTGATCTTGTTTATTGCTCTAGAATCTGTACACATCCTCCATTCTCCATTCTTCTTTGGTGCTAATACTGCTGGTATAGCACATGGACATAGGCTCTCCCGAATCAATCCCTTCTGTAACAACTCATGTACTTGTCTGTTCAACTCTTCACTTTCTGCTGGTGTCATTCTATGTGCTACCTTGTTTGGAAAACTGGCTCCTGGAATCAAATCCATCTAATGACTGATCTTCCTTACTGGTGGTAATCCATCAGGTACATTATCAGATACAATATCCTAAAACTCATTCAACAAATCTGCAACCTCTACAGATACATCCTCTACTTCTTTACTAGCTTTTGGAATTAAAGCAAAACACACATGCTCATGCCTCATACCATCTAGGAATTTTTTGCCATCAACAAAATTTATTCTTCCATTACCACATACCTTTTCTTCGGTCTCCTTCAATGGCTTTAGCTTATGTTGCACTCCATCCTTTGTTAGGGAATAGGTATTCGCATGACCATCGTGTACAACACATCTGTCAAACTACCAAAGTCTACCCAACAACATATGAAATGCATTCATAGATATTATATCACATAGTACCTCATCTTGGTACCTGCCGATCTTGAACTTTACCAAGCACTATTCACTGACCATGACCTTGAGGTCATCCTGCACCCAAGCAATCCGATATAGATGTGGGTGTTTCTATCTCTTGAGCTTCAACTTTGTCACCATCTCTTCTGACACCAAATTGTTAGTGCTTCCACTATCGATAATCACATCACAACATTTACCCTCACACTTGCATCTAGTGTGAAACAGGCTCCTCCTTTGTTCAGGTTCATTCTCACCACTCAATAGGACTCTTCTGTTAAGCAGTGTTTCTCCTCTTTCAACAACTTCATAATTTGATGATCTAGCATCTTCATCTACATGTGCAACTCTGGCCTGGCCTTCATTTCTCTTGTCTATTCTACCTTGGTGCTGAGGACAATCAAATGCCCTATGACCTTCTTCTCCATAGTGAAAACACAATCCACGAAAGCCTCGACTTCCTGAACCTTGTCCTCTTCCTCTTCCTCTCTAATCTCTATTATTATGATCTTAGAACGATTAGAATTGTTTCCTCTCTGATTCTAGCTGCTACTAGCCTCATCCTTCTTTTTTGGATCTTCTTTTTGGCCACCATATGACCATCCACCAGATCTTCCACCAAGACCTCTTCCATTTTGTCTACTCTCAAACTTCTTGTTTATCTTTTCCTCTACTTTTAGGGCAAACTGGTATGCCTCCTCAATACTGTTCATTCAAACCAGATTCAACTCCTCCTAAATGCTTGGCCTTAACCCATTAAGGTATCTGGCAACTTTCTCCTTATCAGCTTCTGCATGGCCTGTTCTGATGAGGAGTCGATAGAACTCCTCTGTATACTCCTGAACAGATCTTCCTACTTGCTTCAATCTTTGCATTTTCTTTAGTAGGTCAAGCTCATAATCAACAGGAATGAACTGTCGCTTCAATTTATCCACCATCAGATCCCATCTTGTGATTTTATCTTTCCCTCTTCTATTTCACTCCAATTGAATCTCTTGCCACCAAATCTTTGCATGACCTTTCAGTCTGGCCTTCACAAATTTGACCCTATCAGGATCTTCAACATCTTCATACTCAAAATATTCCTCACATTCATTGATCCAGTCGATCAATTCCTCTAGGTTAAGATTTCTAAAAAATGTAGGAACCTCAATCTTAGGTCTTTTCCAATCTTGGAAATCACCCAAAAAAGTCTTTCTTCCTCCTGGTTCACAACTTCGGCTTCTCCTTCTTGATATTCTTCTTCGGCTTCATCAATGCTTTTGTCTCTAACATTAAGATTCATTCCTTTGTGAATCTCTTCTTGCAATGCTCACACTTGTCTCTGCAGCTCTCTAACCTCAGGCATCACAGCACCAGCTCTTCCGCCACATTCTCTTCATGGAGGCATTTTTGCGATGCGTGCTAAAACCCTAACCACGGTCCTGGTGCAAACTGCCTCACAGTCAGTGATCTATTTACACACTCAGGAACTCCTACTCTGATACCACTTGATGAAGGGTGCTCCCCCTTAATGCCACAAACACATAACAGAAATAGAGAAACAACAATAATATACAAGAATAGAAAATTGGCTTCTTATTATCTCCACAAATGTGGAATTACAAACTTTCAGAATTACAATATGCAAAGCCACATGGGCATTCCCTTACAATATTTTGTAGGACAAAGCCTCAAATCAATACCCAGATCTACTACCCAGAACTGCCCTAGACAACACTATGGGCCTTCCTTATATAGGCAATTCCAACTTCTTGGAATGCACAACTAACTCCCTCTGAATAGCATATCATCATACATGATGAAATCCAGCCATTTCATCCTACTTAGAGTAACAGGCTCTTTACAATCTTTCCAAGCTCCACCAAAATCAGGATCCTCTGCATACAAATTCTTGAGTTCCTTGAACCCAACCACTTCAATCTGCATCTCTGTTAGCAATAGTTGCCTTCTGCTAAGAGCATCCACAACCCTATTAGAATTTCCACTCCTATGTTTCAAAACAAATGTATAACTCTGCAAAAACTCAACCCATTTCAAATGCCTCTGATTCAACTTTCCTTGACTATTCAAATATTGCAAAGCTTGATTATCAGTATACAAAAAAAACTCCTTAGGAAGCAGATAATGTCTCCACTTCTTTAATGCCTGAACTATAGCATAAAATTCTTGATCATAAACAGAATACCTCCTCTTGGCATCATTTAACTTCTCACTAAAATATGCAACAGGTTTACCTTCTTGGCTCATAACAGCTCCTATTGCAGTACCACTAGCATCACAATCTACTTGAAATACCTTATTAAAATTTGGAAGCGCTAAAATAGGTTGTTTTGTAACTTTTTGTTTCAACAATTGAAAACTCTTTTCTGCTCCATTAGTCCACTTAAACTCTTTTCTATCCCCTCTCATTATTTCAGTCAAGGGTCCATAAATACTGCTAAAATTTCTGATAAAATTTTTATAAAAGCTAGCCAAACCATGAAAAGATCTTACCTCAGTAGCACTCCTTGGAGTAGGTCATTCAAGGATAACATGTACCTTCTCTGGGTCCATTTTTAGACCTTCTGCTGAAACTACAAATCCCAAATACACTAACTCTTTCTTCACAAAACTGCACTTCTTCAAGTTAATTAATAATTTCTCATCTCTCAATTTTCTAAACACCATACGAATATGCATCATATGCTCCTCTAACGTCTTGCTAAAGATCAAAATATCATCTAGGTAAACAATGACAAACTTACCCAAAAATTCTTTCAGAACCTCGTTCATGAGCTGCATGAAAGTGCTCGGTGCATTGGTTAACCCAAAAGGCATGAATAACCACTCATATAGTCCTTCCTTTGTATTCAAGGCAGTCTTCCATTCATCTCCTTCTGTGATCTGAATCTGGTGATATCCACTCTTCAAATCTATCTTTGAGAAATACACAGCTCCACTCAAACAATCCATAATATCATCCATTCGTGGCAATGGAAACCTATACTTGATTGTGATCTTGTTTATTGCTCTAGAATCTGTACACATCCTCCATTCTCCATTCTTCTTTGGTGCTAATACTGCTGGTATAGCACATGGACATAGGCTCTCCCGAATCAATCCCTTCTGTAACAACTCATGTACTTGTCTGTTCAACTCTTCACTTTCTGCTGGTGTCATTCTATGTGCTACCTTGTTTGGAAAACTGGCTCCTGGAATCAAATCCATCTAATGACTGATCTTCCTTACTGGTGGTAATCCATCAGGTACATTATCAGATACAATATCCTAAAACTCATTCAACAAATCTGCAACCTCTACAGATACATCCTCTACTTCTTTACTAGCTTTTGGAATTAAAGCAAAACACACATGCTCATGCCTCATACCATCTAGGAATTTTTTGCCATCAACAAAATTTATTCTTCCATTACCACATACCTTTTCTTCGGTCTCCTTCAATGGCTTTAGCTTATGTTGCACTCCATCCTTTGTTAGGGAATAGGTATTCGCATGACCATCGTGTACAACACATCTGTCAAACTACCAAAGTCTACCCAACAACATATGAAATGCATTCATAGATATTATATCACATAGTACCTCATCTTGGTACCTGCCGATCTTGAACTTTACCAAGCACTATTCACTGACCATGACCTTGAGGTCATCCTGCACCCAAGCAATCCGATATAGATGTGGGTGTTTCTATCTCTTGAGCTTCAACTTTGTCACCATCTCTTCTGACACCAAATTGTTAGTGCTTCCACTATCGATAATCACATCACAACATTTACCCTCACACTTGCATCTAGTGTGAAACAGGCTCCTCCTTTGTTCAGGTTCATTCTCACCACTCAATAGGACTCTTCTGTTAAGCAGTGTTTCTCCTCTTTCAACAACTTCATAATTTGATGATCTAGCATCTTCATCTACATGTGCAACTCTGGCCTGGCCTTCATTTCTCTTGTCTATTCTACCTTGGTGCTGAGGACAATCAAATGCCCTATGACCTTCTTCTCCATAGTGAAAACACAATCCACGAAAGCCTCGACTTCCTGAACCTTGTCCTCTTCCTCTTCCTCTCTAATCTCTATTATTATGATCTTAGAAACGATTAGAATTGTTTCCTCTCTGATTCTAGCTGCTACTAGCCTCATCCTTCTTTTTTGGATCTTCTTTTGGCCACCATATGACCATCCACCAGATCTTCCACCAAGACCTCTTCCATTTTGTCTACTCTCAAACTTCTTGTTTATCTTTTCCTCTACTTTTAGGGCAAACTGGTATGCCTCCTCAATACTGTTCATTCAAACCAGATTCAACTCCTCCTAAATGCTTGGCCTTAACCCATTAAGGTATCTGGCAACTTTCTCCTTATCAGCTTCTGCATGGCCTGTTCTGATGAGGAGTCGATAGAACTCCTCTGTATACTCCTGAACAGATCTTCCTACTTGCTTCAATCTTTGCATTTTCTTTAGTAGGTCAAGCTCATAATCAACAGGAATGAACTGTCGCTTCAATTTATCCACCATCAGATCCCATCTTGTGATTTTATCTTTCCCTCTTCTATTTCACTCCAATTGAATCTCTTGCCACCAAATCTTTGCATGACCTTTCAGTCTGGCCTTCACAATTTGACCCTATCAGGATCTTCAACATCTTCATACTCAAAATATTCCTCACATTCATTGATCCAGTCGATCAATTCCTCTAGGTTAAGATTTCTAAAAAATGTAGGAACCTCAATCTTAGGTCTTTTCCCAATCTTGGAAATCACCCAAAAAAGTCTTTCTTCCTCCTGGTTCACAACTTCGGCTTCTCCTTCTTGATATTCTTCTTCGGCTTCATCAATGCTTTTGTCTCTAACATTAAGATTCATTCCTTTGTGAATCTCTTCTTGCAATGCTCACACTTGTCTCTGCAGCTCTCTAACCTCAGGCATCACAGCACCAGCTCTTCCGCCACATTCTCTTCATGGAGGCATTTTTGCGATGCGTGCTAAAACCCTAACCACGGTCCTGGTGCAAACTGCCTCACAGTCAGTGATCTATTTACACACTCAGGAACTCCTACTCTGATACCACTTGATGAAGGGTGCTCCCCCTTAATGCCACAAACACATAACAGAAATAGAGAAACAACAATAATATACAAGAATAGAAAATTGGCTTCTTATTATCTCCACAAATGTGGAATTACAAACTTTCAGAATTACAATATGCAAAGCCACATGGCATTCCCTTACAATATTTTGTAGGACAAAGCCTCAAATCAATACCCAGATCTACTACCCAGAACTGCCCTAGACAACACTATGGGCCTTCCTTATATAGGCAATTCCCACCGCTGGAGAAGGTTCTAGAAATTTAGCCTTTAGGGCTGACCAAACTTAGAATTATTTTATTTTACAATTTATACATCAAAGCCGACTCAAAATGAGTTTTGAAACCCAAACAGAAATTTTAAAGAAAAAATATTTTCCGCCATTTCAGGTGACCCAACTTCCGAAGACCATAAGTCATCACCCGTTGACCTGATTGGCTATTATAACCCTATTCTAGAAACACCACGAAGTGCTCTACAGGCTTCACCCATGAAAAGTGCCCTTCACCCAAATTTTCAACCTCATCCGGGGCCTCTAAAGCCTTCAAAACTGAGTTCAAAGTTTTCTGTACCCTACTGCCAATACCGAAAATCTTCAATATCTTCAAAACTAGACTTGAGCTAGCCATGAAACTTTGTTGGTAGGTTGATATGACTGAGATGAACCTCCATATGTGAAATCAGAACATTCCGAGATCATAAGACCAACTTACTAAAAATAGCAAGTTTCCATAAATAGTAGCTCTGCACAAGATAGCCCTTATTGAATAC